>PVJC01000537.1:70599-120847 GCA_004026665.1 Murina feae
CAGAAAGCTTACCAGTCTGTCATTTTACCCCAGAATGAAAACTGACCAAATAATTAGTTTCTAAATAATCATAAGGCTACATCTAACATGACCCACCTTCTCTGGAGGCCACCCTGGAAAATGTGCATGCAGTGTGCGCACACACACACACACACTTAACCCTCAGATCGCAGGGACAAGTGGTATTCCTCCTAGGAACTATGGTAGCATTAAAGAGGGAGCCAGCAAGCCCCCACTAGCTGATGGCCATGGCTGAGGACCAAGCAGACCTGACGTGAATCTCTGTTCTGTCCTTTTCGATCTGGCCAACTTCTCTGGGCCTCAGTTTTCTCAGCCTCTGAAGTTCCTTCATTTGCTGCGCTCATTCATTCATTCCACAAATATCTACTGACAGAGATTTTTATGGAAGCCAAAAATAAAGCAATGAGCAAGCAAAGGGGGGCTGACATCCTCTTGCTCTGGCGGGGGCGGGGGGCTGACATCCTCTGAGTGGGGCAATACCTCAGAGGGCAGGTGCATAACTTAATGGTAAGAATTAAAACAATGGTTGCTGCCATTCAATGAATTTATATGTCTGCCAGAGACTGAGCTAAATGTTGTATTCCTGATCTAATGTCACCTTCACAACAATCCAGTGAGACAGGGATCACTTACAAAAGAGTAAAATGTGAAATAATAAGTTAAGTAGCTGCTCAAGGCTATATACCATCCACGAGATTCGAACCTACAGCCAGGTGCCAGCAGCTTAAGCCTCAGCTCCACTGCACAGGTCTGGCCCCATCAGCTCGTGGTCTTGGGATGTGCAGGCCCCCTTCCCTGAGCTGCTCTGGTTCTGTATCAGCCTTCCCTCCCCCGAGACTTCAGCTCCTCCCCGGCTCCAGCATGAAAGAACACGGCACACTTGTTGAACAAATGCTGGCTTTTTTTTTTTTTTTTTAACTTTGGCAGTTTAAAGCAATTAACGTGATTTAGTCATGCATGTTATTAAGTCAACATTCAAGGGAGGGTGGATCAGGGGAAATGAATATATCAGGTTATATAAATACCAATTTACTCACTGTCTAAAATATCACAGAACTTCATCATATGTCAAATATTTTAGTCCCTTTTATTTTTGCCTTTTATATTCAGAGATGACTCCATTCCCTGACACAACTCTAAAAACAGGGCTTTGGTACAACAGTTCCTGGGAAATAACATCAGCAAAAATGTAAAGGAGAATGTACTGAGATGGGATGTCAACTCTACCTCCTCCAACAACGGTGCGGCCCTGTTTTCTCTTGGCCGTTCAGCTACGTCTGTCTTGTCTTCCCAGAGTTGGCTCTGCTGGGAGTCACTGCCCCCATCACATTCCTGAGGTAGGGCCGGTAGTATCCCACCTCCCTCTACCCGAGCAGGAGCTGGTGCAGACAGAGCCACGGGCAGCAGATGTTGGTAGGACAGATGGCCACTGGCACGGAATGGAAAGAGTGCCACCCATCTCCCAGTGGAGCAAACTGGGAACTGAGGCAGGGCCCGCCGCCCCCTGACTATGCTGAGTCAGCACTGAGGGCCCTTGGAGCCTGGTGGAGAGCAGGCTCAGAGAGAAGCAGTGTCAGAGTCAGAGCTGGAACCTGGACCCAGACTCCCAGGCAGGGCCTTGACCTCTGTAGCCCTGGGACCTCTGGTCAAGCCACATCATGCCTAAATAACCAAAAACACCTACAAAACCAAGCTCAGCAAACCCAGGTCCAGATGTAGGAAAGTAAATTCTTGGGAGGTGGGATAACCAAATCAATTTTCAGAAAACGAATAGGAACCTAATAGTCATATCTGCACCCAGGGGTGGTGTTCCTCCCCCACCACCTTCCTAATCTCGGGCCCAGTTCCTCAAATGCAATACTAGCATAGAATGCTACTCCTGAGCTAGTTGTAAGGGTTAAATTAAAGGACCTATTCATGCACTCGCACATTCACCAAGCGCTCGTGAGGCCTCTCGTGGGGCCAGGTGCTGGGCATGCCAAGATGATCCTGGTCAGAGAAAGAGAGGAGAAAACAACTGCCCAGCATGTACAATGACAAAAGCCAGATGTAGTGGACACAGTGAAAGGAAGTGGCCAGGAGAACACAGATGTAAAAACTCTAAGTTCTGTAAGTGCTGGGTATATCAGATGCTCTTAAAGACCACAGGTAGCCCTGTGCTTCCCAAACTTCCCTCTTCCACTCTGCTCCCTTCCTCTCACACTTCCTCCCATGGCTCCCCACTGTGCCATCCCATATTGTGCACATAGGAGCCCCGTGGTAACATTTAGGACCAACTAAGAAGGCTGCTGGCAACAGGAAGAGGTAAATGCAAACATAGGCTAAGCATACAGGCTCACAGCCACACAGCTCTGAGTTCAAGAACCAACATACTAGCTATGTGACCTCAAGTAGGGTCCTCCCTGAACCTCAGTGTTCTCATCTACAAAATGGGGCATCAGAGCACCTATCTCTTGGGATTGTTGAGAAGGTGAACTACAATTTATATAAAGAACTTAAATTGTGGCTGGCTGGTAGATGTTAGCTATCACCGCCTAGCATTATAATTGGGGAAAACACATCTTTAGTCTCAAAGATCAATGCTGTAGTTCCCAGAATATAATTGAACCAACCTATAATCTACCCTAGTAACATTTATAGCACTTTTTTCTTAGCACATGTATTCATTTGTGAGATCAATTTACTGTTCACGGTTAGCCTTCTAAAATGAATAGAATAGAACAGAACAACACAACAGAATAGTAGAAAGGAGTATAATCATATAGAACAGACCAGACCGCACTGCAGAGTAAGACTAAGTAGTGCTCCATAAAACTTGTGTTTCACATGTAAAGTTGTGTGCAGTGGGTTGCAATGAACCATGTATTTCTTACTGTGAGCCATGGTCAAAAAAGTTTAAAAGCCACTGATGTGGGGGGGAAATGCAGTTTTGTGCCCAACAGACCCCTGGGAGAGCAATTCTTGTACCAGGCGGACGGGGAGCAGCCTTCTGTGCAAAGCAGATGATGTCTTTCACACTAACCCTTTTTTATGGGTTAGTAACCACAGGGCCCTCTCACCTGTTTGGTAAGAAGAAAAGCCATCAGTGACAGGTCAACAAATTCCTCTCCATCTCACAAACTGGAGAATAGCCGCTTCACATCTGTTCAGTGGTTTCTCAATAAACTGCTTCAATAATCAGACATGCTCCTGGGTACTTTCTGACTTAGACACAAAATACCTGACATGTTCCAAAGCTCCATTCATGCCAGGTACACTGAGGAAGACTGCATCCGGGGCCAGCGTCGGGCTGAGGTCAAAGGCCAAGCAGCCACAGCCTCTGGCCCAGGACAACACAGACGTCACACACAGATGCTTAAGCAAACCATGATGGGAAGATGTGCTCACTTCCCCCCAGCAGAAAAGATAGGGAATAAGTGGGTCTCTTGAGGGCAAGCCAGCAGCCTTCCCAACAATAAGAAATAAGCAACATTTCTCAAAGCCTGGTCCATGGACCACCGGCATCAGAATCACCTAGTTTGCTGGAATGCAGGCTCCTGGGCCCTGGGCCAAACTTACTGAGTCTCAATCTCCTGGGGTGGGACCCTGAATAATGCATTTTAGCAAGTTCCCCGGATGATATTTCTGACGCTAAAGTGGGACATCCTCCAGAGTCAAGCTCAAGTGCCAGACAAGGGCAACAGGGAGGGTAGTGTAGACAGCAAGAACAGCACAAAGGCCGCAGCATGGAGGTGTGGCATGGCCTGGTGCGTTTGGGGTCTGTGAGCAGTGTGCTGTCCCTGAGGCATTCCGGGTGAGGATGGGAAAGATAGCCACAACAGCAAAGGGATTTTGGCGCCCAACACGCTCTGCACGCCTCACTGAGTATGCAATAGGTATCTGGTGAAGCAGGAAGAAAAGGAGAGGAGGAAGGAAGAAAATATTTCCAACATTGGGTTAAAAGCAAATGTGTTCTTATAGGTCTGTGAAGACGGCTAAAGATTTTCCCAACCCATGATAGTCTACCTCAAATGAAGCATTTGGTCATTTGAATCTCTATTGTGCAAAAGGAGAAAGCTGAGACCTCAGGTTTCCAGATGGTTATCAGCACTTAATAAACATTTGACTAATTGTTCTGTCTTCCACTGGCTTCCCATATGCAGATTGTGTTAATAAGGAGAATGTTCCCCGATGACACACTGGGACAAATATTTTGGCTGTTACAAAGAAATACATTGGGGAAAGATTTTCTATAGGTAAAAGTCCAGCTTAAAAGAGATTTAGCCCTAACTGGTTTGGTTCAGTGGATAGAGCGTCAGCCTGAAGACTGAAGGGTCCCAGGTTCAATTCCAGTCAAGGGCATGTACCTTGGTTGTAGGCACATCCCCAGTAGAGAGTGTGCAAGAGGCAGCTGATTGATGTTTCTCTCTCATCGATGCTTCTAACTCTCTATCCTTCTCCCTTCCTCTCTGTGAAAAATCAATAAAATATATTTTTTTAAAAAAAAAGGAGATTTAATCCCAGGAAAGGTTGCAAACCAATTTCTCCTGCAGGCCAGCAGGGGAGCTTTGAAAGGTGTGGGGCAAGAGCAGAGGGACAGGGTGGGCTGGAGGCTGTCTCTTTCTGTCCTCTGACATGGTGCCTCCCTTCCCTCGGTGGGGTCAGTACAGGACTCAGGCTAGCCTTTCCGATTCACTGTGACACCTGGGGCAGGCCACCGAGTCTCCCAACCCACAGGGGAGGGGTTGGTTCTCAGGATGACCTTCTCCAGCCCTGAGGTCTCTCATTCCCAGGCCTGTCTGAGTGAGCAGCCAGGCGCAGCAGGAAGGCAGAAGTGAGCATAGGATTCTGGTCACTTGCAAGGCCAAATGGCAAATTCCAGGTGTGATATGACCTGAGGTGCTCCGCAGAGCAAAGGTCATTCTGGAAGCCTCACGGACACCATAGAATAACGTCCAGGGAGCAGCTGGACGCAGGAACCCTCCAGAAGCCTCCGAATGCCACACCCTGTTGACTCTGACACTGGGAGAAAGGAGGGCTGGAGCTAAACATCCTTTGGAAAAACTGCCCCCCATTAAATCCATATAATTTAATTCCCACTTTGCAGCCAGCTGTTCCCCCTCATCTCTGAGGGGCTGTGCTTGGTGCAGGCTTTATTTTAGGCAGCTCCCAGGACTAGGTCTGGGGAAGAGAGCAGGCAATTGCACCTGCAGGATGCAAATGCAAATGCGAATCACCCAGCCTGGATTTATGGCCTCTCCCAAGGTCTCCTCCTATACAGAGGTGCCGGGCACAGCCACGTAGGGCACAGCCAGGATGTGGTCCAGGAGTGGGCAGCGCTGCTCTGTGGATGGATGCTGCAGGTACGTGCAACAGACGAAGAAGCAGCTCTGATTGCCTGCAACGCACACGCTCAGAAACCAAGTCCCAGCGATGTGAAAAATAAATAAATAAACAAATATAAAATCAAAGAAAGCCACACTAAAGAAGGTGAAATCATGCTCAGAAAACAACATGCAACATCTTGAAGCTGGCAGAGCCTCAGAGAAGGCCAGGTAATGGTCCTACATGAAGGTGACAGGGACAGAAATAAAATCCATTTCTCCGGAATGTCACTGGGACTGTGGCATTGGCGCGCTCCATGGAATTAGCTGCAGCAGCTTCCTAATTGCCTGTGCAGAGTTGCCTCCCCCAGGTTGATGGTGGCGGCTGCGCGGCCCCATCAGTTTCGCTTGGTGCTCCGCGTGCACCCGCCCAGCACTGCGGTGCTCCCGTGGCAGCTGCGGGGCTTGGTGCTGCGCAGGCACCGGGACCCCTCAGCCTGGCTGGGAGGCATCCAGGGGAGACCTGGTTGTGTTTTCAGGGTGCTGACCAAGATAGGCTGGGATGCTCCTGGGACAAGAGGAGGCCGCAGGCTGGGAGAAATGAGGACCAGCTGGCTAGGCTGTCTGGCAGTCCCTGCTGGCAACCAGGGGCTGTGGGTGAGGGACAGGCTTGCGGGACTTCGGAGCTGGATTGCTGTAGCTGGGAGGCAGTCCCGGACTTCTGGTGGCATCCACGCCTGATGCTAGGGATCCATGAGACCCAGCGTTGGAGAATTAATGAAGAAAGGGGTGGGAAGGACCCTGTTCTTGGCCTGTGCTCAACTGCTTTCCTATTCTCATTACTAGCATGTGAGCACCAGGAAAAGGCTCCCCTCCACCCTCCCTTTGTTCAGCTGTATATTCACGCATCCACAACAGCCCCTGAGGCCCACCCCGAAGACAGCTCTGTGCCCGAGACAAAGAGGACCCTCTCCTCCCTGAAAGAACAAGCCCCCCCCCCCCCCAGGAATTTAAGGTCTAGCTTACCTGCCTCCTTCTCAACACCCCCCATTGAGAGAGATTGAGGGGTCCTCAGGATATCACACATTCCCAGACCTGCCTAGGGCATGGACGGACCTGCCAGACTCATTCCATGCAAAATAAAACTGACCCTGGTGAGTCCAAGGGCTGTGGCCTTCAAGCTGGCTGCCACTCATGTAGAAAAACAGAACGGTAGCATCCCAGAGGGAAATAACAAAATAAGCATCATCCGACACTCAGGACAGAGAGACGAAGAATGGGAATAACAAAGGCCAAGGAATTAAAATTGACAACGTATTTCCCGAATGTCCAGCTCTATGCTAAGACCATTAGATGTCAACAAAGCGAATCCTCACCATGACCCCATTTGACAGATAAGGAACCTGAGGCCTGGTTGAATAAGAGCTAAGCTGGATCTCAAAGCCAGATCAGTCTTGTCCCAAGGTTCCAGAGCCCATGCTAGCTCTTCCACAGAAACATCCATTACCATAACAGGGAGCGCACAAAAGGAAATGTAACCAAATTCAATGAGCTTTTCAGAAAGGCTTCTAAGAGTCAGACCTAATGAGCTGAAATCAAAAGATCAGTAGCATCATTTTATTGTAATAAAAGAGAGAACTGTAAAAAGCTACAGGGCTTACTGGGCCCTGTCTTCAGTCCAGCCGTTGCCCCTTTTAATTCTGCATTATGAAAGCAAATGACTATGTATCCAAATATTTAAGAATTCAGTTGGGGAAAGGATTAGAGCAGGACCAGGCCTCCTACAACCGCCCCGATGAACCAACACCAGGCTGTAAGGAAAGCTCAGGGAAAATGCTGGTCCTGGGAGGTGTCCAGGTGCCTTTCCTCAGACCCCAGCCCAGGTGCCCAGGATTCACATGACCCAGGCTCCAAGCCTGCCTCTGCCACCAGGAGTGATGTAGCCTGAGGCAAAGTCACACTGTCTGTCTCCACTTCTGCACTTCTATAATGCAACCTCAGCCAGCTGGTGTGGCTCAGTGGGTGAGAGCACTGGCCTACACATGGGAAGGTAGCGGGTTTGATTTCCAGTCAGGGCATGTCACGAACCTGGGTTGCAGGTTCAATCTCAGCCCCAGTCAGCGTGCAAGTGGAGGCCACCAACCAATATTCCTCTCTCACATGGATGTTTCTCTCTTTCTCTTTCTCTCTTTCTCTCTCCCTCCCTTTCACTCTCTCTCTGAAATCAATGGAAAAAAATATCCTCGAGTGAGGATAAACAAATAAAAGAGAAGGAAATGCAACCTCAGAAGTAGTTGTGAGGCATTAAATGAAATACTACAAATAAAGCACATGGCACAAAATACAGAGTATCTGCATCATTTTGAGGATTGCTGCCTGAGGAGCACTGATGGGGCTCTGTGCTGGGCAGTGTTAGTGGAGGTCACAAGCCTGCGGATGGCCCATTAGCTCTCCCCCACGTGAACAAATTGCTATCTTCAGCAGCAACATGCCCTGGTACATGGCAGCAGCTACTGTGGAATAACAATCATAACAACAGTAACCAACAGTAACAACAGGCCACCTTTTCTAAACACTTCCTAGGAGCCACTCCTGGCTAAGCATCCTGTGTGCGGCTTCTCACTCAGACCTCTCCACTCCATCTAGAAGTTAGTACCCCTGTGCCCATTTGACAGGTAAGAGCACTGAGGTTCAGTGACTGACTTGTCAGGGTCAGATGACTAGTCAGCAGTAGCATCAGATTCAAACCCAGACTAGTCTGACTCTGATCCAGACTCTCACCCCTCCACAGTTCTGCCCTCCCAAGACCAACCAACTCTCTTTAAAGACTTTTAAAATAAATGAACTCTAATTTCTAACGCTATATATTTTTCCTGTCATTCATAAGGTATCTGTTTCATGAAAAAAGCTGAAAAGTAAGAAAGAAGTAAGAAATCCAGCATGGGTCTATAATTCTGAAATTCCTGTTCTGGGAAATGTGTGTTGCTGGTTGTATTTTGAAAAGGTTAGTGAGCTATGAGCCCTTTCCTGAGAGGATGACCTCTGATTTCAGGGTGACCAGATGACTCCTGATGTTCTGAAATACTTGAACTTGGACACAGACCCTGGGATTTTCAAGGAGTTTCATCAACAAAAGGCAACAACCCATGTATATTAAAACACCCACACACACATTCACGCATGCACACACACACCCATGCACCTGTAAAGACTGCCTGACAGTGATCCTCTTGCAGCGTGCCTTCAGACAGTGTGAAAAAGTGTAACATTCCGAAAGAAGCCGAGACCAGCACCGAGGAAGGACATTCAAACTTCACCATGACCATCCCAGAAGCCAGGCGACTACCATTTCTTAGTTAGTGGGGCAAAACTCCCTGCCCACCAAGCCGTTTGTACCTGGTACATGATGCGATTATATTGTGCTAACAGAAATTTCCCTGATAATGGAAACTGGTGGGAAGCTAAGAGCAAAGCTGTATGTTATGCCTTGTGGCCAGACTTCCTACTTTCAATGGATTTATTGCCTCCCACACCTATTGTTCCTTTCTACAATATTTTCCCACCTCCGCCTCAACGCAGCACAATGGAAAAGGCACTATGGATGGATGGCTTAGGGACACAGGCAGAAGCCTGCCCTGTGTTCCTGACTCTCACTTTGCTTTGCAAATCACCATACAATGTTGTAGCAGGAACAAACTGGAATCCCACAACTGGGCACTTTTACTGAGCGAGGGACAGGATGAGGAAATTTGGCGGGGAAAGGAGGTAGGAAGATGAGGGGGGGAGGCAAAAAGAATTTTACCTCCTCAGGGACATAATAAATGTTACTGTTTGCCATTGTACCCATCACATTAAGTGTGGGTGACACGTACTGCCTTAATTTTATGAACTCATCATGGGATCAAAGTGACTACAATTCCAGGCGTCTGTCTCGTTCTTCATTAATAATGAAACAAGCTCTATAAATGAGAGAGTAGCTGGTGAGCTACAGCTTCCCAGGTGCCACGTAGCACTCGAAACTCTTCCTGTGTTGTATCATTTAATCCTCCCAGAGCCCTCTGATACAGGGGCTTTCACTATTAGCCCTGTTTGCTGATGAGCAAACCAAGGTAAAAATGGTGCCACCTCCCTTTCTTTCCTTGCTGACTTCTGACGTTTGGTGCTCATTAGAATGGCTTGAAGCACAGACAGCTTTCAAGTTATGCGACTACAATAGCATCCCCTTCATGATTTCAAGATGTTGGTACCTATGTTTACACAAAGAGGGGTGGCAAGTGTCACTCATTCCAACTCTTTAAGGAGATCAGCAGAGGACTGCAGATGCTCCAAGGCCAAAACACAACACAGAACGTGTCAAGAAAGCTCTGAAGAGGGGGCGGGCAGAGCCAGCGGGAAGAACCAAGGAACATGGATGCCCTTCAGTGCCTCCTGATGACAGATGGTGGCCGGCATGCAGTGCAGCATCTCCCTCCCTGACTGGAGGGAAGCCTCCCTGCCCCAGCGAGGTGCCTGGTCCCCACGCGCTAGGCAGAAGTTCAGTGTCCTCCCTCCCCCCAAGGCCAGCAAGGAGAATTCAGGAGGAAATGCCCAGCCTGCTGTCCTAGAGGATATCTGGATTAATGTATGTCTGCAGTGGCTGCTGGGTGCACTTTTACAGCGGGAAAAGCGGCTGGGTGCTCCGGGCTGTCCCTCTGGGCAATGCAGCAGACACAGGCATTCCTCAGCCTGGCTCACCGCCTACACAGCCGGGTGAGCCAGGGAGGAGTGACCAGAAGACCCTGTGTAAAGGGTTTCTCTGAGCAACTCCCTGGCCCCTGGAGAGAAGGGTGTTGACCTCCAGAGGACTTAATATCTGGACAGAGGCTGTGTCTGCTGCTGCCTCCTCCTACTCTGACGTACTTGGTCCCATGGGTTCCTCCCCACCAAGTGCCAGGTGGACTCACCTGCCTACACCCCAGCACCCAGCACTCACTCACCCACTCATGCACTTGCTTGCTAACTAGTCCACATGTATGTGTGGAGCCATGACCCATGTGTGTTCAATGGCGTTATACGAGAGCTGGCATTTGTGTCATGCAAACAATCACGACCTCAACAACTCGCTGCCATGAAGCACTTAAGTGCCAGGCACTGTGCTAGATGCTCTGAATATTTTATTTTATTTAGTCCTCACCACAGCCTGTAAGGTAGAAGGTATTGATCTCCTTTCCCATTTGCAAGTACAAGCTCAGAAATGCTAAAATACAAGGTGACCCAGCTAGGAAATGGCAGATCTGAGACTTACATCCAAGTTCTGACTCCAAGCCCAGTCCTCTCAGCTGTTACCCTAGGCTCTAATTGTTTCTAAAGTAATTTCCCAGATGTTATCTCATTTAATCCTCCCAAATACCCAGGAGGTAGAGAAGGCAGGTACATTCACATTTTTTCAAATGGGAACTGAGGTCAAAGAAGAGCACATAGAGAGGAGAGGCCACAACACTGTGGGCTCTGCAAGCTCAGCTTGGCCACCTTGGGGAGGCTGCTTAACTCCTGAAGCCTCAGCTTCTAAATCTGCAAAATGGGGTGACTGGTAGTCCCTGCCTTCTTAGGTTGTTGGGGGAACTGGATGGCATGACATATATAAAGTACTTATCACAGTACCTGGAATGTAGGGACACCCTGTGAATGCTGTTTTTTATTATTTGACTAGAGGTCCAGTGCACAAAATTCGTGCAAGGGGCTCAGCCCTCACAGCCATGGCAGCTTGCCCCGGCCCTCGCAGCTCTGACTTCGTCTAGAAGGTCATCTGGAAGGACATCCGGAAGACGTGTCTGGAAGGTCATTCAGCTACCCGGTCTAATTAGTATATTGCTCTTTTATTATTATAGATGAAATTATTTGCCCAAGGCCACTCAGAAAATGCCTACAGAAAACATAAAAGGACAGATGCCACCGCTCCTAGGCCAGTGTCCTTACCTTTAACAGCACTATGTCTCCAAAGATGTGTATCTCTGAAAATGCTCCACACTCTCCACCTATTACAACAAAGACGAGCAAAGGATGCTCGTCTAAACTGACTGCAGCCAGGAACCTTAAATTAGGCTGAGAGGACCAGTGACTCAGCAAGGGGGGAGCCAAACTGAGGACGGCCTCTCCCACAGTGGGTTTTCCCGGACCCAATGAGGCCTCGGCTTGTCTTAATGCTCTATTATTATCTTGAAAGTCTTCATAATTTTTTAACAAGAGGTCTCATGTTTTCCTTTCACACTGGGCCCTGCAAATTATGTAGCTGGTCCTGGTCTGAGCAGATCCTCAGCTTCCAGCTGCTTATAAAATCTCAGATGCTGGACAAACGCACGCCTGGTGGACCGGGTCACTCGGTTCTGTACTAGCTCCCTGGTGTGCTCCGTCAGGCCCTGCTCTCCAGCAGCACAGAGGACAAGAACAGTCCTCCTGTCAGCAGGCAGCATCTGGCACATTCTGGGATGAGCAGCATCCGTTCTTATTGGCATACACATGCACACACAAACTTAGTAAGTATAATGGCAATGACATGTGCAAGACCCAAATATCCACTAGCAGTGGCTTCATGAGAAATGGATAACCCAAGACCATCCACAGCACTGCCCAGCTTGCCTGTCCGGGGCATTTACATGAATAGCAGCTCTTTTAACCTTGGGAGGGTACAGTTTTCCAATAGCAAATGCACAAAGTGAAGAAATAGCCAACTATTGCTTGTCAAGAGATAATGCTCTCCTTCCCAATTTGGCCTTGAAATGCCCAGTTTGGTTTCCTAGTTATTTTCATAATCTTGATTTGGGGTAACTGGGGAAACCATGTAACACATGAAGTTAATACACCCTATAAATGTAGCGCCATAGTTAAACTGCCTTGGAATGAGCACCCAGAGAGTGTTGTTCAAAGCAAGTGAAAATCAAAATGTTTGCCACTTATTGAAAACATACTAGACCCTTTCCAGAGTTGTATCTATAAAATAACTTTTTTCTGAAAAGCAGATGTGCTGGCTACATCAGCTATGCAGATGCCTAGTGTGCGAAGGATGGGGTGTGGCCCAGGTAGAGGACTGTGTCAAAGAGGGGCCCTCAAATGGCTTTACATTTCAGACACATGCACACCCCATTTGTCCACTGGTCTCTAACTACTCAGGAAACGCAAGGGACAGCAAGCACCCTCCTCTTCCTCTACCTCATTTTCTTCCCTTGAAGGAGAAGCTGACTTTAGTGGACCACAGAGGGCTGATGAGGATTCTATGTGTTGCCAGGTATGAGGAACTTCGCTCATTGGATGATGCATAAAAGCATCACTCGAGTCACTGGAGATGAAACACAGGCCACATGTCTCTTGTATAAAAAATTACATTAAAATGGGGAGGGAGGAGGAACCTCATATGCAAATTCATAGACTGGCATTTATAACATCTATTTCATTTTTTTCTCAGTCTCAGCCATAGCAAACCTCTAAGTCATATCATAGTGTCCCAGGAACACACAACCTGTAGACTCCGGAGCCCATTCCAACAAGCAGTGTGAATGCAAAAGATGAGGGTGGTGCCTGAAATAATTGCCTCCGAGGTGTGTACTTGGATAAAGAAAAGGGCCACTAGTGGGCACCTGCAGTGGGAAATCTGGATTAATGACACAGCTGAAGCAAAGGGTCCCTGTGAGAATGTACGCTTCTCTAAGTAAGCCCAACACCCCAAGCCATTCATTGACCAGCATAAGAGGGAGCATTAAACACCACGTGAGGATCAATCAAAAACTGAAAAAGAAAAGGCTGAACCCCAAACTTGCACTTATTTGAATACAACAGACCACCTGGGTAGGTGCTCAGGGTAATGGTTTTATTCATCCTGGTACACAGCTATGTCTTTATCACAGACTGGAAACATTAATTGTGCTTGCCCGTGCCTGACAGATTTCATAATAATTAGGTGGTTTGATATTCATGTGTTTGCTTAACAGCACCCTGGTATTAGAATAAATAAGATAAAATACAATATAAAAGAAAACCAGTTTGATATCACCATAGTAATTGATCACAATGGATTAGCACATTGAAATAAAAGTCTGAAGTTTGCCTCTGACAAGAGCACCATGCCTATATTTTCATTTCCCTTATCTGACTAGCATGTGGAAATCTCAGGAAGAGGCTGTAGCAGTTCCTAATGAGAAAAAAAGCAGAGCAGAAGAATAGCTGACAGAAAAAAAAATTTGAGGAAAAAGAAAAAGAAATGAACAAAAGGGGCTCAAACCAAAACTGAGCAAAGCCATAAAAAAAGAACTTTCTCTGAACAGCAAGTGACCATGTACTTGCTTATAGATGCAAGCAGCTATGTGTCTGGGGAAGATGCTCACACTGAATTTTAACTGGTTTACCCTGCCCTGCTAATGTCCTGACGACTGGGCTAATGACACCAATAAACTGCCCTCAGAGTTTGACAACAGTCATTTCCACCCAGCAGGTATGGTTACGTATCAGCCTAGAACCAGGAGGTCACCGTTAGATTCCAGTTCGGGCACATGCCCAGGTTGTGGGCTCGATCCATAGTAGGGGGTGTGCACGAGAAAATGGATCAATGTCTCTTTCCTTCTCCCTTCCTCTCTCTAAAAATGAATAAAAAACATATATTTTTTTAAAGTAAAAGAAAACTGTCATTTCCGAGATTTCAAGACTTTAAAAAATAATCTGCCAGGAAAAAGTCCAGTAATTGAAGTGGTGCCGTGACTTAAAGCATCGGCAGCATGGGGTGAATGCATTAATCTTGCAGGATGACAAATAACTATTTATTCAACAAAAACGCTCAGCTAAGTGGCACCTCCCCCATAAAAGCAATCTGTAGGATGAGCTTCAGGCTTCCTAAGGGCAGCAAGCACTGCTCCCCAATACCTGACAAGTGTCTAGGCCTATTTAATTATTCAAACGTCCATCGATTCCCACATTGATAAAAAAAAAAAGTCATAATTATCAAAGTGGCTTAAAGAGCCAGCCTTTTACTTTGCTGACTCTGCCCTGTGGAAAGAGACATCGTTTATGTATTAAAGCCGCTCTCTCGATAAATAGTTGATAACACAAAAACCTGGTTGTGCATTCCAAGAAGGGCTGAATGAGGCATCCAAGGTAAATGTCAATGCTTTCCCAGCATTAATGCCACAGACACACATTACCTATATTTCCACTGTGTGTTTATCAACACAATTCTGGAAAATGCAACTGCAACCCTTCGTTCCCATGAACGTGCATTCCCTGGATGCAGGACTAAATAGAATGTAACACCCAGCTCCTACCAAATTGTCCCCAAGGAGGATGAGATGAGAATGGTGCCAGTTTGATGCCTTTTCTTGTGGATGTTAGGGCTGGGGAGCCCAGGAGTTTAACAGCCTAGGTTATCTGACCTGCTAGAATGCCTCCCACTGAACCCCGGTATTAGAGGGCTAATGAAGCCATGCCTCCCCCCAAAGAACCCAAACAAAGCACATTCTTTGGGGAAAATGAAGCGAGATGGAGGAGCTGAATCCTGGCATGAATATGTCAAATAGGAAAGTTAATTAAAGGGTGAAGTGAATCGAAACCCCTGCAGTATCTGCAGCTCAGGAAGGCAGCATCCAGGCACACAGCCACATGCCAGCACCTTCCTTCGCGGCCCGCTCTCCTAAGCCACAGGAAAGCCTCTCAAGATTCAGTCCAGCTCCAACATCCAAGCCCCACCTTCCCCCATTCTGTACTGAAAACACACAACTTCTCCAAAACATGGACTACTGCATTTTATACAATGAAAGATTTCCTCTTTGTAAGGAACTAATAGGTTGCTATTCCTGTGCTCAGCAAAGACAAAAAGGAGAAAAAACAAATAAGAGAAGTCTGGCAGTGAATACCTAATACATGATCGTAAGCTAAAGTAGCAAAAGCCATGTATGAAATATAGAAACAATTAATGAAATATTCTCCTTTTTGAAGCCACAACAGTGAGGCACATTATTAAATATGTGTATTTATGTTGAAGTCAGTGATAATTCTGCTACCTCCCAGTAAATTACCTAGTAAGAACCTATTACCAAAATGGCAGTTTCCCCTGTCTCCAAACACCTTAAAATAGATGGCCAATTATTACTTAACTTCTATTCACACGAACGACTTTAGAAAGTTTTTGCCTTAGTGCAAAAAATCCTAAAGTCCCATGCTAAAAATGAGCATACTACAGCCATCACAACATGAGGCGTCAATTAGAGAAACTACACAATAGAGTACATAACGTTATACAGTGGCCTGCAGTATACCTCACTGAACTTAACTGAAATTCAAGGTTCAGTGTTCATGCCTTAAAAATGTAATCAGTCTATTATGCAACACAGTATTGTCACCTTTGAGTCCTCTTAATACAGTATTAATGCATTTCTCAGCCAAGTTTTCTCAGTCATTTTGAGAGTATCTTAACTGTTAAAGCTGCAACGCTGCAATGGAAGGATGCATGGAGTTTTGACTTAGAGGAGTAATTTCTTATGCAAATGGCCAGAAACTAGAAAATAAAGAAGAGAGAAGGCAACCGACCCCTTGCTTTTCCAAATGATGCTATGCCTCCCACACTCTGAGCACTCAGATCTTTTCTCATTCATCCTCTGACCTCTCTAAATCAGGGTTCTTTGCTAATTTTTAAAATAGTCATAGTTGGGGGCAATGGAATAAGACAGCCAAGAGATAACTGCAAAAACGCTCCCCAATGTGCACTGTCTAATGTGCCCTGCCCATCAGTCATGGAAGCACTTGCCTAGCAAGCCACAGCCCGGGTACCTCAGGACTCCATGGCGGGTGATTGCAATCCAAGAGCGAGAGCAGATACCCATCCTGGAACCTAATGCTGAAAGACATCTCACCTTCCTCACATCAGATTACCAAATGCCAGGCAGCAGCAAGAACTGACAACAAAGCCAGAAACAGCTGGAAACAATTATACAATTGTCAAGCTGCAAAGATGACAAAAGCAAAGCTAGGCTTGTGAATTCACTATCAGAAAGGGCGCTGATGAGAAGGTAAGAGAAGCATTTTAACTGTTTCCAATTTGCTATTATAGAGAAGCCAATAATATGGTTGATGGGGTTTTGTGCAGTGTGTGTGAATGTATGCATGTGTGTGTTTTCACTTCAGAGAGAAGAAAAATATATATTTCATGTGCTCCTACAAAACGTGAGATAGAAGATAGGTAAGCACAACTAAGAAAACAGTCACAGGCTCTGAAGTAATGCTTTCAGAGTTGCTACAACTCCACTACAAACATGCAGATGAAAAATATTTCTTTAAAGTTACAAAAATATTCTCTTTTTTAAAAACATAAGAAAAATACACAGACAATGCGATAGTCCAGCACTCTTCACATAACACATCTGACACATGGGCAAGACGCCAAGGCAGGGTACAGACTGGTCCAGAGTAAAAGAATACAAGCAAAAGATGCAATTCTTACAAACTGAGAGGAGGTTCGCAGGTATGGAAATTATCATCGTCCATAAGGTCACATCAGAGCCTCAAATTTTTATCAACTGTCTTTAATTCAATGAACGCCTTCCCCAATGGAGTTGAGCAAACAATCTGCACATTTTAAAAGAGTATGACTATTGGCAATTTTTAAACTAGAATAACATTCTATTATGGGCTGGTATTTTATTACGATATTTAAATTTCATGTGACAAACTGTTTCATATACTGTCCCCAAAAATGCTACTCTGAAGCGGTATGCCATAAATAAAATACGTACTTGGTTACCAGGCAGCATGCATAACACATATGTTACACTGGCCCAAAAAGCACATTTTAAAATGCTTAAAAGTTAACTTAACAATTTAAGCTGTTTGTACCCATTTTCAGAGGATTATCCCCTCAAGGCCAATTTTGTTTTCTATCTCTAAGAGAATATTTGGATTAATTCTGTTGATTTCTTAACTTGAAACTCTTTTAACCCCTCTAATCTCTCATTCCCAGACCTTTTTTTCTTCTTTCTTTTTTTTTAGAGAGGAGGGCAAAGGACCGTCTATCACACCCTGTAATTTTAAACATAATGCTGTCTGTTTGAATTAAAATTGATGCTGCTCCTGATAAAAGCCTGATAATCAATTCTCCATTCTCATTACTCTCTCGAATTATATGAACGCAGACCAATTTCTTAAGTTTGCGGCCCCTCTCCTAGGTTATTATGCGGCAGTGCAGCTGAGTGGAAAGATAACCATATTCATTCTCCTTATCTGTAATGATGTAATGCATCCCGGCCCTGGGTCTAGATGACTGGGGAATAATGGGATTGTACAACTGCGGGGATGACAAACAATAGTGCAGCATCTCTCTCCGATCCACTGAACCCCAGCCTCGCAGGCAGGCGAGGTGAAAGGCACCACCAACCAGGCATGGAGTCTGCCCCTTGGATGAAGTTAGCATTTTTTTTTTTTTTTGGCCGGAGGAGCATCTGCTCTGGCTGTACGACACCGAGAGGAGAGCTGTGCAGAAGCCCTGAGTTTCAGAGCCCCAGCCAGGACAGTGCCTGTGAGTATCCTGCTTTTCTTTGTGTTTAGAATCAAGTGTCATCTAAAAATAGCCAGCCGGTAGGGAGAAGTCACCGCGCGGGGCATTGCCAAGAAACCGGGGATCAGGGACACCTCTGCTAACTGATGCTGCAGGGGGGTTCACGTTTGTTTGGAAAACTAAAACTGCCTCCATTTTCTGTGCTGGAAAAGAAAAAAAAAAAAAAAAAACCTCGCTTGCTTCCTGCTACCACAGAAACCTTACCTTTTGCAGAAGCTGGGAGCCGGAGTACTTAGCAGCAATGGATTTTATCTCCCCGCCGAAAGCCGAGGCCCAGAGCTTCACCCTGCAAGGGAAAGGGGCACAGGAGCCCATGTAACACCCGTGCCACGGCCAACGCGCACGCACACGCACCCGCGGGCTGTGGCTGCAGGAGCCCGGGGAGACGCGCGGGAGAGGCGGGGAAATGAAGGAAAAAGCACCGAACTGCGGAGCGCGGCGCGGGAGGGGGCTCGAGGGGTCACAGAGTTCAAAATGTGCAAAGTCCCCCAGGCTGTCCAAAAACGATCCCTGGGTTTTATCTGAATAATTGTCGGAGAACTTACCCACCCCAAATGGGTGTCACCTGGCCAACACTAGTCGGAAGAAGCCCACCCATCCCCCTCCCCAAAAAGAAGTGAAGGTAGCAACGAGGGGGAGAAACGAACGGCCCGTGGAAGTTGGGTTCAGTAAACAGGCTTCAAAGTTGGCGCTGTCACTCGAGGTGAGCCTCTCCAGGTCCCACTCGCCAGCCCGGGGGTCGGGGCTGGAGGGTCCCACCCCGGCCTCGCCGCCCGCTCCGCTCCTGGAGGGAGTGCAGGTGCGAGAGGCGAGGCCGACGCCAGCAAGACCCGCCGGCCGCACCTGCCGGCGCCCAAACTTGAGCTCAGCGGGTCGCGGGTCCCCTCCCCGGGCGCCGGAGCTGCACTTACACGGAGAGCGGGATCTGCTGCTCCGAGCGCACCGCGGCCCCCAGCACGGCGTAGAGGAGCGCGGCGGCCAGGAGCGCCCGGGGCCCCCGGGAGGCGCGGCGCGGCCAGCCCGGCCCGGCCATGCTGGGCTCCCTCCACGCGCGGCGGCGGCGGCGGCGGCGGCGGCGGCGACACGAGCGGCGGCGGGAGCTGCGCGGAGCGGCGGTGGGCTTGCGCGCTGGGCTGCCTGCTCCGCGCTGCCCGCCCGCCTCGCGCGCCCAGCTCACTTGAGGAGCAGCAGAGGGAGCGGGCGGGGTGGGGAGAGGGCGGGGAGGCGGAGGGAGGGAGGCGGAGGGGAGCAGGAGAGGAGGAGGAGGAGGAGGAGGGAAGCGCGCCTCTCGCAGCGGCGGCCGCAGCCCCGCCTCGGCGGCCCCGGGAGTCCGGCGGCCACGGAGGGCGGGTGGGAGGCGCCGCGCGGGTGGGGACTCGCCAACTCGGGTGTCCTTGGCCGCAGCGAGCGCGCCCCGCCCCGCCCCGCCCGGCCACTGCGGCCGCCGAGTTCCTCCAACTCCGCAGTCCGCCGCCGGGGCGCGCCTCGGGCCGGGCCGTCCACGCCGGGGCGGCTGCGGGCGCCGGAGGGCAGCCGGGGCGGGCGCAGCGCCCTGCCCGGGGTGGGTGACGGCTCCCGGCCGGCGCGCGGGTCCCGGGCAGGGGCGGCGGGTCGGTGCCGCCGAGCCTAGAGGCCGCGCAGTTTTCCCGAGAGAAGGCGGGTGGAGAAGCAAAAGTCTGAGGAAGCAGCCGGGTCGCCCGCGGGCGTTGGGGCGCGTTGGGGCTCCGGGCTCCGGCGGGGTCTCGGCTGCGCGGCCGCCCGCGGCGCTCCAGGGCCCGCAGCGCCGGCGGGGAAGGCGCGGAGGGCGGCGCGCGGCCGCGGTGCAGGGAACCGGCGCGGGGACCAGCGGGCCCGCAGCAGAGCCGCCTGGACGCGCCGAACCCGGGCGAGGGCTGGCGAACAGCTGGCACGGGGACTGCCAGGCCGGCGTCCGCAGGGCTGCGGGAGTGGCGGGGCCGGGTTGGGGTGTCCGGAGCCCGCAGGGAGCAAATTGGGCGCCAAGTCCTTCCGGACAGACAGACTCCTTTGGTTTGAGAACGAAAGACCCCTCTCAGCCAGGGGTCCCCTTTCCCACTCGGACCCCAGCCACTGGCTGAGGCGCACTGGGGCGGCCCGCAGAGGAAAGGCGAGGTGAAAGAAGTCGGGGTACCCCCGGCGCCCTGAGAACCAGGCTTCCCCGAGGCCTCGGGACCCGGCGTTGGGGCCCCCTGACCCCCGCGACAAGTCTGGGGTGTGAGTGGGAACTTTGCGGAACCCTCGCGCCGGCCGGCAGTCAGGTCCGACCCCTGCGCGGCTGAGTCATCCCGGACCAGCCGGCGCTCCAGACCTCGCGGGGTCTCCCGGCGGCCTGGGCACCAGGGCCCGCATTCTCCTGCCCCGCCTGCCACCTGGGCACCCTCAGCTTTCGGGGAAGGAAGGGGGTCGGCTGTGGCTTCTGCCCGGTGGTGTCGTCCAGGACCCTGCCCAGCAGTCCCTGGAAAAAGTTCCCCCAGCAGATGGCTGGGCTTGATCTCAGAGTTGGCAGATCGTGGACATGGGCCACTGAGGAGCACCGTCCCACCCTCAGGTTCCCATGGGCCCTTCCAGCTCCCACCTTGGGGCGCAGCGCGGAGAATAGACCCCACCCAGGAAGCGCCAGGTGCGCCCTGCCCACGGGCAGTGTCTACACTCTCCACGGATGACTAACCGGTTATAATGAATTCTCCGCTTCTGTGCACACCTCCCAGCTCTGGAAGCCTGCTAGCAGTTCCAAATGAAGCCACGTGCGCCTGACCCCAGGGCAAGCGGTCAGGATGGCTGTGCCGCTTACACGGAGGCTGGGAGAAGGGTAATTTTCCTGTCTGAACCCAGGAGTCTTCCCCCCCCCCCACAAAAAATGAATAAATGAGTGAGGGTCAGTATACTATCCCTTGTTAACAAGAGTCCAATCCATTACTATATGGTATCTACATAACACCCTTCATGCAATCCCTGATTTATCCAGAGACCTGCCTTTACAGAGTTAATACACTAGAGACAGAGACAGGCTTTGCTCCAAAAGCCACCGTGATAAACACATAATCATAAACTTTGGCAAGGATTCAAACATAGCATATAACAAAACAATACCTGTAGCAGCCATCCTCTTGTCATCCCTATCCACTGATGGGAACATTGAGGCACAACAAAATAATACAGCTTAGTCATATTTAAACAACTAATTGGATTGCTAGACTATATTGAGAGCCACCTGGGCATCAAGGTCATGAGAACATTTTATGATGAAGTCATCATGGCCCACCAGCCTGACCCAGGCATTGAACTTCACAGACAACTAGAGAGAAACCAGGAGAGGAGCCTTAACACCGGGCATCACAGTCACAGGAGAGCATCACCTTGAGTCTTTGAAACTTACACACAGACTGTCTTCAACAGAGCATTATACATTACATTAAGAACAATACATTAAGGACGGATCCCAATGAACATTTCCTACTCTCTCAAGAATAACAATATTTAAAATATCTGATAATGACATTCAGAACTTAAAGTGTCACAAAAATTGGGGGTTTGTGCCCTGACTGGTTTGGCTCAGTGGATAGAGCGTCGGCCTGTGGACTCAAGGGTCCCAGGTTCGATTCCCGTCAAGGGCATGTACCCTGGTTGCGAGCAGATACCCAATGAGGAGTGTGCAGCAGGCAGCTGATCGATGATTCTCTCTCATCGATGTTTCTAACTCTCTATCCTTCTCCCTTCCTCTCTGTAAAAAAAAAAAAAAAAAAAAAATTAGTAAAATATATTAAAAAATAATTGGGGGGTTGTTCGGCCACATCAGGACAAGTGACCAGGAGCACCTCTCAATATGCCAAGTGCAACACTGGGCTCTGGGTCCTACTTGCTACTTTCACCAAAACAAACAAACAAAAAGTCTATATTTCAACACCCAACTCTCAGTTGAAGCACTGAATCCAGCTAATGAACCTGCAGACACTGTCCCAGCTGAGGATGCTGCACTTATCCTGCAACAATGAGTAGCTACCAGAGGGGTCTGAACAGAGTGAAACATGATAAAACAGATGAATTTTTCAGAAACCTGGTCTATGGAATGGATTCCAGAGGAGACCCCACAGCAGCTGTTCTCAGGGGAGAGGGCAGTGAACAGTTGGAACGTTTCACTTCCTCACAATGGCTGGGAGTACTACTGGCATTTAGTGGGGGAGGGGAGGGCAGTGCCACACAAGGAAGAATTGTTCTGTGTCCCATGGGACTTTCAAATGTCTCACTGGATATTGGGGTAGGAGAAAAGCCTTCTTGTAATCACCTGAATTGAGAACTCAAGCCCATTTTATATACAGAGTGGCCAGATTATTATGACTACCTGACGTTTGTAGGCAAATTAGCTATAATTTCGCACTGAAGTTGCTAGAGGGCCAGATCATTATAAAAGTCTGAGTAGCACAACATACCTAAGTATCGTTGCTGATCAAGTTCATCCTATCATGTTGATGGCGTATCCCAATGGAGATGGCTTCTTCCAACAAGACAATGCGCCATGCCAAGGTGCTTGTATTGTGCAGGTGTGGTTTCAAGAACATGAGGGAGACTTTACCTTGCTTAGGTGGCCCCATGCCAGATCTCAATCCAATTGAGCATTTGTGGGACGAAGTTAAAAGAGCTATCAGGCAGCTGGTTCCACAGCCATCAAATCTCACAGAACTGGACAGTGCTATTCATCAGGCACAGTGTCAGATTCCTCGCATCACCTTTCAACATCTCGTGGAGTCAATGCTAGGAAGAATCGCCACAGTACTGAAGGCAAAAGGTGGCCCAACGAAGTACTGATGGGGTGGACATAATAATCTGGCCCCTCAGGGTATAAACACAAAGGAGCGTTTGCATGGCTTTCATAAACACTGAGTTTTCCAGGAATGCAACTACTGTTGTAAATAAAGGAAAGATTGTCTTCTGTTTTGTTCAGAACCTTACCAAGGGAGTGGGTTGTTTGTTTGTTTGTTTGTTTTACCATTTTGGAAATCACTGCTCCAATGGCAGCTGTGCTCACAGGTCCTGAAACACTAAGCACACTTGGGGTGTGGCATCCAGTTAGTCCAAATACAGGCACAAGCATCTACTGACTTCTTACATCACGCAGTGCGGTCTTGCATGAGCATTTCACATAGTGAAGTACCTCTTATTTTATTATAAATTGCTTTTATTTTATTTTACCAGATAAAGCATCATATTGATTTTTTCTTTAATTCTGACTTTGAGTAGGTTATGCTGTCTTAGAATTGCATATCTGGATGGAAAAGAGGGTATTGGATCTAACTAAGATCTACTACTCCGGATTACAAAGACAGCAGCTACAAGGCTGTGATGTTGCTGGTAGGGATACAAAATGGTTCACCCCAAAGAAGCAACATGACAAATGCTTTAACCTTTGACCCAGCAATCCTGCCTCTGGAATGTATCTTAGTTACTAAGCGGCACACTAAGAGTTACTCATTATCACATTATCTCTAAGAGCAGAAGATTGGGAGCAACAATTGAGCATTTGTGGTTATCAGTACAGAACTGGTTCAAGAAACTGGTGTATCCTCACAATGGAGTATTAGGCAGCAATTTTAAAAGTGAGGATACTTTCTACATATGGATGTGAAAGATCTTTAGCTTTATTAAATTTTTTAAGTGAGGTACAAAACAGTGTATACTTCATGCTACGTTTGTGTAAGAAAGGGGGAAATGATACATATTTGTATTTATTTAAAGACGATGGAAGGTACCAAGAAACTATTAATAGTTATTACCTGCTGAGGGATTAGGAAGAACAAAGTAGAGGGGATGAGTTTGAGAGTGACATTTCTCAATGTTTATTTGTCACTTTCTATTATTTTGGGTTTTTGAGCCATGTGAATGAGGTACTAGTACTTATTCAAAGCAAGAGAATACCAATGTTCATAGCTCTGTAACAATTCAGATTCTGAGGCCTGGGCGGGAGTGGAGAGAGGGATCGATTGTCGGGAAGAAATGTGAGAAACACTTGAAGTCCTTGATCCCTACAGAGGTGGTTCTCAAACCCCCAGAGTTTCTGATTCAGGAATTGAAATCGGGGCAAGAAGGGGAGTGGGGATCTGTACCATCACATTTGCAAGCTCAAGGCTTCTCTCACCCAAAGTACAGTATAGAGCTTGGGGTCAAACAAACCTAAGTCCAGGTCATGGGTCACCCTCACACCAGCTGGGGAAGTTACCCAACCTCTCTGAGCCACCCTTTCTCAATTGCCAAAGATGGTAACCACAGAGCCATTTCCACGAAGACATGAGGAGAATGAAATGGGCTAGTGCAGCTAAGTATTCAACAAATGTTGGTTACTACGTTCATTCTGCAAGCATTGCTCTGGCTCTCACTTTGCCTTAGAGTGCCAAAGCCATGGAGCCCTTGGATGAAGCCCAGTTTCCTGCTTGACCATCAACACACACACACACACACACACACACACACACACACACACTCAAACAGAACACATCTCTCTGTGCCTATCGCACTGCCTGGCCCGGACTTCCATCATATTCTCTGTAGGATCCTTTGACTGACTCCTAATGAGGCATTCCTCCTAATGCATTCCTTTTAAAAAAACAAAAATCAAATCCTAGGCATTCCACTGCTAGAGATCTTCCCATGGTTTCTGTTTTAAATTAAAATTCAGACTCCCAACCAAGGCTACCAAGGCCCCTGACTGGTCCCGCTCCAGCCTCACTTCCCATTCCTCTCCCCATTGCTCACTGTGCTCCAGCCAGTCTCCTTGGAGTTCCCAAAATGCTGAGCTTGCTCCTACCTGGGCCCTCGCACGTGTTGTGCCCTCTGCCTGGAGCACTCTTCCTCCCGATGGCTCCATGGCTTTATCTCACTGTACACAGGTCTCTGCTCAAATGTCTCCTCCGTGGGGAGAACTTGGCCCTGACCCCTCCAGGTGAAAGAGAGGTACATACACCGGCTCTCACACACACCTCTCTGTTCCGTCACCTTGCTGCATCTTCCTCCTAGCAGTTATCACTGCTGATAGAGTGATTTATCTGTTTACACTGCGCCTCCCCATTGGATGGGATGTGCCCAAGTTCTTCATCATTCTGACTCTAATGGCTTCAGCAAGGACTTTAATATTATGGGGACTCAATAAACATGGGCGGAATGACTAGAAAGGACGTCAGTTTGAAATCCCTTTCTCCTAAGGTCTTGCTTATTTCCCTCCCCCTCAGGCTCTATGCATCTCACCCCAGACACAGAGCCTTAAAAAAGGCACTACATGTGCCAAGAAGGAACGACTCGGGGAAGCTGTTCCTCTGAGGAGAAATCCTCAGTGACATCTCCGTGGGAGGATGCTGGCTGGAGGAAGACGAGAGGCAGAGACAAGGGAGATTTCTCAAGTAAAAACCACTATGAAATGCCGTGCTGAGTGCTGCTTTTTACGCTGTCAGGGGGAAGAAACGTACTTGTCCTCTCCAGAATTCTGTTTACTGTGTAACAGGGACATTATTCCTAGCCCCTCAGAGGAGCTCCGGGTGCAGATATGTGCCAAGGAGACACTGCGACCACAGAAGAATGTTCTACTCCTGGGAGCAATTTGGACGTCTCTGAAATGCAGCCCTGGGAAAAGAAGGCCCTGAAGCGGGTGTGGGGCTCACTGTTCAACGCCACTTGCATGGAACAGGCATTAAAGCAGCTTCAGCTGAATTCAACCAAACTAGATGGTCCTCGCAAACATTTCTAACTCTTCGTTGAACTGAAAAAAAAAGCACAAGCAAAAAACAGGGCTTTAGAGTCCCCAACACAGAAAGTGGCAATGGGTGGGCATGCAGGTGCTTTGCATGAGATGTGCCCCCTCCGCCTAAGAGCCCTTCCCGACTCGGAGAAGCTTGTTCTGGGCAGTGGCACAGACCCATCCCAGAGGAAGGTCCTTCTAAGGGCAGCTGGCTATGGAGCAGCTCGCCCACACTTAGAAGCTGTGGCCACAGAGGTCAGAGTTGGCTTGTCCACCCCTACTCAGGGGTGGGGACTCACAAGTCTATTCTCCTCCAGCCCTTCCCTGCCCACCCCTAACCCATGCTATGAGTCTTCACAATGGTTTACTGAATAAAGTGATTCTTTGTGCGTGTATGTATATATACAATGTATATCACACATATATGTATGTATGTGCAGAATATGTCTTGGTATGAATGTATAATGTGTCAGTATAATGTATCAGTATTGTGTGTGAGTCTGTGTGTGTGACTGTGTGTGACTGCTTTATATGTATGATTATAGGTGTGAGTATATATAGGGTGCCCCCCAAAATGTATGCACTTACTTTAAATAATTATAAAGGTAGTGTTTTTTAAAGTACATTTGATTTTCAAAATTGAGCTATCAGCTGTTAAAGTGTGGATACATTTTTTTGGGGGGGGACACCCTGTATATGTGATTTTGTGTTCGTGTATGTGAATACATAAGTGTGCGTGTGAGTACAATAATCATAACACTGCAGTCATCTTGTCTGCAAAAGGCAACATGTCCTAGAGTAAGGCAGGCTTAGCATTCAATTAAGGAGAATTTCCTTTAAACCAAATTCTATCCTGAAGAGCAGTGGCTTCACACTCACACAGCTACACCCGCATGCCTAATGGCACAACTTCTCAGCCACCATTCTCTGGGTAAGAGAAGAATGCTCATATAAAATGAGGCGCTCTTAAATGAACAGTTGCAACATATGCTGAGGCTACTATTTTCGTTGTGATTTACATTTAAACCACCCAGCCAAATGGAGAAAAAGAAGCAAGTGTTCATGCATAACACACCTTCTAATTATCTGCATTCAAAGTTTTCATAGCGGGCAGGTGCCTCCTGGAGGTCAGAGGTGTAAGAAAATGTATTTCCAGGATCAGATTAATTTCTTTGGGAGTATCTTAAGAAATTACAAGGTTTGTAAGTGCCCACCAAATGGGAAGTGGTTAAGTTAATCACAGTTTATCCCGTAAGAAAATGTCATAAATCCATTAAAAAGGATAAGGTGACTGCATGACTGGTGTTTCTCAGGGGGTTGGAGGGTTATCCCATACATTAAAAGGTGGTGGGTTCAATGGGTTTGATTCCTGGTCAGGGCACATACCCAGATTGTGGGTTTGATCCCTAGTCAGAGCACATTTGGGAGGCAACTGATCCATTCTGTCTCTCTTTCTCTCTCTCTCCCTCTCTCTCTCAAAAAAAATTAATTAAAAAAAAACAAAAAGGATAAGGTGACTTCTATGAACTGAAGTGCCCATATGGCAAGCTGTCAATGATAAGTGAAAGTCCTAAATGGAAAAAACAACAGGTTGTAGAACAATATGTAGTATAAACTCATTTAAAAAAAATAGATGCAAGTATAGGGGTATATATCTATCCTCCTATGTAGTAAAAGGGTAATATGCAAATTGACCCTAACAGCAGAACAACTAGGAATGACTGGTCACTATGACACACACTGACCACCAGGGGGCAGATGCTCAATACAGGAGCTGCCCCCTCGTGGTCAGTGTGCTCCTACAAGGGGAGCTCTGCTCAGCCACAAGCCAGGCTGAGGGTTGCCAGTACAGTGGTGGTGGTGGGAGCCTCTCCTGCCTTCTCAGCAGTGCTAAGGATGTCCGACTGAAGCTTAGGCCTGTTCCCTGCTGGCAAGTGGACATCCCCCGAGGGCTCCCGGGATATCAGAGAGATGTCTGACTGCCAGCTTAGGCCTGATCCCCTGGGGAGTGGGCCTAAGCCAGCAGGTGGACATCCCCTGAGGGGTCCCAGACTGTGAGAGGGCACAGGCCAGCCTGAGGGACCTACCCAAATGCACAAATTTTTGTGCACCGGACCTCTAGTATCTAATCTAATAAAAGAGTAATATGCAAATTGACTGTCACTCCAAGCCACGCCCACCAGCCAAGCCACACCCAACAGCCAATCAGAGTGACTGTATGCAAATTAACCCAGTCAAGATGGTGGCTGGCAGCCACAGAGATGGAACAAGCAGGAGGCTTCCGTTGCAACTGCCTGACTAGGCCGGCGGACCTCTGCTCAAGTAACAATGTTTCAATTATAGAAGCCACAGAGCTGAAGCAAACAGGAGGCTTCTGCTGCCTGCCTAGGCCTCAGCTCAAGGTAACAAAGTTTCAATTATAGAAGATAAATAAATCCCAGAAACCTGATTCCAGCCAGTCTCACTGGGACCTTGGGTCAATGGGAGCTGTGGGCAGCCTGAAAACAGCCCTCAGCCCCTCACCCAGGCTGGCCAGGCATCCCAGTAGGGACCTGAACCCTGAACAGGCTGTGGGCAGCCTGAAAATGGCCTTCAGCCCCTCACCCAGGCTGGCCACACCCCCATGGGGTGAGGGTTCCCACTGGAGGGGCTTGGCCAGCCTGCAAACAGCCATCAGCCCCTCACCCAGGCACGCCAGCAGGTGGACATCCCCTGAGGGGTCCCAGACTGCAAGAGGGCACAGGCCGGGCTGAGGGACCCCCCTGAGTACACAAATTTTTGTGCACTGGGCCCCAAGTATATATATAAAAGGCTACATGACCGACCATACATCCATCCGACCATCTGACCAACCAGCTGGTACATATGACACGCACTGGCAATTTAAAAATAGATGTTGACTCATGCATTCATGATACATATAAAGCTCTCGCTGGCCCAGTTGCACACGTGTTTCAATCTGTCATTGTCTATCATGAATTTGGTTGTTTGTTGACATTCTGAAGCTGAAAGAAAGCTTCGTCATCTACAGAATATGTCTGAAGACCAGCTATTGGCACAATGTACCTCTGAAGCTAAAAGAAGCTAGCATCTCTATCTGACACTGGCCTCACATTTAAATTAATTCAAAGACAGTTTCCCATTATGCCAGCATTGTGATGACTATTAAAAATTCACAAGGACAAACTCTAGACAGAGTAGAAATATTCCTACCTGAACCTGTTTTCAGACATAGTCAGTTATATGTTGCTTTCTCTAGAGTTCAAAGATCATGTAACCTTAAAGTTAAAGTTGTAAATACTTCGTCACAAGGGAAATTACTCAAGCACTCTGAAAGTGTTTTTATTCTTAATGTGGTATACAAGGAGATATTAGAATAAGTTTAATTAATTTATCAGTCATTGTTTTTATCAATGTTGTTTTTATATCAAGTCATTATTACATCATGTTGTTTTTGCTTATTAATCAATTTATATATTATTTTCATATATATTTTACTAATTTCCTTTGATCTCTGACACTACTATTATAGAGAAAGGGAAAGTACAGTTATTAAAATATTTCTTCTAATTCATTTCCTTTCAATGTGCATGAATCCACTAGTATCTTCTAATAATAAAAGTGTAATGTGCTAATTAGGCTGGATGGCAGAACAGCAGGATGACCCTCCAGGCGACCTTCCAGCTGAAGCCAGGGCTGCGAGGCCTGAGGCAGCCACCACGGCTGTGAGGGCCGAGCCCCTTGAACAAATTTCATGCATCGGGCCTCTAGTATATTATAGTAGTATATACACTGAGTGGCCAGATTATTATGACCACCTGACATTTGTAGGCAAATTAGCCATACACTGCGTCATATGGTATATGGAAGCTGAATGCCTGTTCAAACACCTTTTCTGTCTGCAGTTACCAAGATAAAACATCTCCAATTCCCACAGGAACATGAGGATTGGACAGTTGAGCATTGGAAAAAAAGTCATGTGGTCCGATGAATCATGTTTACAGTTGCATCATGCAGATGGCAGGGTGAGAATTTGGCAGAAACAGCATGAAAGCATGCACCCCACATACATGAGTACAACCCTTCAAGATGGTAAGGGCAGTTTTATGGTTTGAGGCATCTTTTCCTGGCATGATTTGGGCCATTTAATTCATGTGGAACAACATCTGAATAGCACAACATACCTAAGTATCATTGCTGATCAAGTTCATCCTATCATGTTGATGGCGTATCCCAATGAAGATGGCTTCTTCTGACAAGACATTGCACCATGCCATGGTGCTCGTATTGTGCAGGAGTGGTTTCAAGAACATGAGGGAGATTTTACCTTACTTAGGTGGCCCCCACAATCACCAGATGTGGGATGAAGTTAAAAGAGCCTTCAGGCAGCTGGTTCCACAACCATCAAATCTCACAGAACTGGACAGTGCTATTCATCAAGCATGGTGTCAGATTCCTCGCATCACCTTTCAACATCTCATGAAGTCAATGCCAAGAAGAATTGCCACAGTATTGAAGGCAAAAGGTGGCCCAATGAAGTACTGATGGGGTGGTCATAATAATCTGGCCACTCAGTGTGTGTGTGTGTGTGTGTGTGTGTGTGTGTATCCTTAGTGTGTAAGCATGGAACAAGCTGGAAAGTCACTTGCTAAACTATTACTGCTGGTTTCCTTTAGAAAACAGGATTGGGAAATTAAAGTAAAACATTTCACTCTTATTTTCAACATTTTTGTTTGACGTAATCTTTACAAAAAGTGTAGAGAGTAGAAATTATATGTCTGGAGGTATTAACACAATCAGCATCCGAGTATCACAAATGTTCCAGAAAGATGACTTGTGTGTGATCACCTGTTTTTTAAATCATGATAAGGCAGGAGAGGAAGACCTGTCAGTGCTAACGAACAAGCAGGGGGAGAAGAGGTCACTCCTTAGAGCTCAGACCTGGCAGGAGGAAGTGATACATGTCTTCTAAGTTAAGAAAGATGACCACATCAGCAGGCCCAGCTGGTGGTGTGGCCCAGGCAGTGCCCCCTGACCTCCTTGCAGTGTGTGCATTTGTGGCTTTTCCCTCTTTCACTGATAACAGTGGTTGTTGAAATGATGAATTGCAATTGTATGAATAGCTATTACACTTTAAAATGTTTGTTTAAATAACCATGTTTTGTAGACCTAAGATATTTAAATTCCAGGAACAGCAATTATCAAGAAACTAAATTGTTTACTTTTATACAGATATAATATTTTAAATTTTGCAGAATATAATCAGATTTCAAATATACATGGTTAACCCTCTACTTGAAGCCAATTTTTTAATGATTTACTCTCAACTTCTCATCCCAGCTCAGCTTCCCCAGTGCCATTCATCAATGCCTCCCACTACTCAACAAGGCTACACTTTGGGAAATAAGTCAATTTTTAAATAAGATTTTTTTAAATTTAGTTTGATAAATGATCTATCTATTTAGGCACACACACATAAACGCACACAAATTCCAAGGGCAAATATAAATATGAATGAGATTAGCCACTGTTTTAAGTGCCCATTGTCAATTCTCTCTCTCAGCATGGATTAAGGTTGGCAGTAAGAGTGAAACATAACTTCCTATTGGGAAAAGAGGCCCTCTAAATCCTCAGCTCATTTATATAATATATATTCAAATAACAATCCAATGCTTTAATATAGTTATCACCAAAGAAAACACATAATCAATTAAAAATTCCTCAAATACACTTATTTCAGTGAGATTGCTTTGAGTTTTTCCCCCTTTTTTATTCAATCATTTTTTAAAATGATAGAAACAATATGTAAATATAATTTTTAAAAGGCTTCAACCAGTACAGAAATTTAAAAAATGATATGTGAAATCTTCTTTCTTTCCAAAGAAAATTACTTCAAACAATTTCTGGTTTTAGTTATTTTTGTGATTATCATTGTAACTCTAAATGGCATATTTTATATTTGTACATTTTTATTTGTTCAGTCATCAGCATAGCCATTTTTGTGGTGCCCTTACCATATGCAGCTGTGATTCTAAATGCCAAGGACTGAGAGTGTGTGAAGCAGGTGCCCTCGCGGAGTTTCCTGTCCACTGGGTTATTAACTTTACTCTCCAATGCTGTGTTACCCAGCATCCTTGGACCTACCACAGTGGGAGTTACTTTCCAATCTGTGCATTTACTTACAAATATTTGGCAAGTATATAAAACTTCTTACATTTTCAAGGTTTATATGTTTACATTTTATTTTATGTCATTCTTCCAGCCCTTACCTATAGATTAATTATAAAAATTGAGAGCCAAAAGTCACATTTACAGTAACAGATGGGTTTGTACTTATCATTATTAGTCTCTGTGAAACCATGCAGGCTGTCTGGATCCACAGAGAAAAGAGAGACTTCTGGTATGAACTTAATTCTATCAAAACAGCCATTTTCCTTTCTCAGAGAACTCAAAAAATCAACAAAGGTATTTTTTATCCATAAACTCCATTTTCATCAAAACTTGAAGGCAGGAGTAGTCTGCAGAGTACAAAATACAAGTAAAGACTGCCTGCAGGACCAGGTGATGCAGAAGCTGAGGAGGGGGGGACAGAAGAGCAGAGAGGTGAGGGGGTCCCAGCATTAGCAGACACCAGAAATCACATGTGCCTGAGAGTTAAAAGCATTTCCTAAATGCAGATACTCCATCCACGTGGCAACAATGGATGCAGAACTTCAGTTGAACAAAATTGAAAGCAGAAGTTCTCCAAGACTCATGGTCTTGAAGCAAAAGATATGGTACCGCACAAGGAATCATACAGCCATGTTACATTGCATAGGTTATCATTACGGCAGCAGAAAACGGAAAAGTATTGGGGTTGTGAAGGAAATCTAACTCAGTTTATCCCCAGACCTCCTATTTATAAACACATACTTAAAGCTCTTGAAAATAGTTATTGATCTAGAAAATCAACAAACTCGGATGAATGAAAGAAGAAATAAGGGGAGGAAGCAAGGGAGGGTAGGAAGGGGAGAAGATGAAACAGCTGGCCCAACATCAGTACAAACAGTCTATTCCTTAAAATGTAAAAAACAAAATAGCAGAATTCATCAAAGAACAAAAAACACCATAAAAATGTTGCCATAGAACAGATGAAAACCATTAGCAGATATTTCACCATGAACTTTAAAAACATAAGAAGCAATCCCCCTCAATGATGGAAGATCACAATAAGAAATACAAGCATTTGGGGAAAAGATGATGAAGACACCAGGAGGGGATGAAACATAAGCTTGCAGAACTCAGGGAAGAATTAGATGAAAAAGATAAAATCACCAAAGAAATAAATATAAAACTGAAGGGACATGAAGAAGAATATATACTGCAGAAAATAAAGTAAGGGACATAGAGAATAAAACTTACAAAAACTAACAAAAACTAACAAAATAAAATGGAAATAAAGAAATAATTATATATTAGCTAGAAAAATGAGATATGGATGACAGGCCAAGATGATCAAACATATGCTTATAGTCTTCAGAGAAGAAACCCAAGACAATGAAAACAGAACAAATAGTTACAGATATAATTCAAGGAAACAATGCAAATATAAGAAAACTTGAATCTACATACAGCACTAAAGACGAATCACTAATACATGCACCAATAAACATGAATGAACCTCAAAAACATTATGCTTGAATGAAATGAGTGTATATGCTAAAATAGTTCCAAAAAATGTGAACTCCAAAAACTAATCTGTAATAACAAGTCAAAAAATACTTGCCTAGTGGGGAGGCGTCATGTCACTCACTGTCTAGAAAGGACACAAAGACCCTTTCGAAGGTGATGCTAATGTTCTATATTTTGTTCTGGGTGGTGTTTGCACAGGTGAATACTATTGCCAAAACTCCTCAAACTTAAGATCTGTGCATCTTATTGTATGTAAATTATGCCTCAATTTAAAAAAAAACAACTTATGGTTTATGAGATTTCTCTGTACCACATTGTTGCCCACCAATAAGACTGTTGTTTCTAAGAGATGCTGATGGACTTACCTTGCATTGTGATAACTGTCTTTTTGTAGTATAACTATTTATAACTATAAAATCTTCATGAATGCGACCAATTGCAATAACAAAGTTGTGAAACACTTAAAAATGACAACTGGTAGACTGGAGATATTTGCAACTCATCTCTCAAAGGACTAATTATCCTTACATATAAGAATTCTTTAAAAACTTACTTTAAAAATACCATAAGTTAGCAAAGTAAAGACAGCTTCATTTCTAGGAGTGGAGTGCTTTCCTCACAAGTGGATTCCACTCCTGGGTGTGGGCACTTTTCCTGTTTCTGTTCTCATTTCCATTTCAATCCCATGTCTAATGAAAAAAGGAGAAAGGGAATGAGGAAGAGATGAGGAAAAGAGAGAGGGAGAGAAGGAAGATAGATCTATTCCTGTTCATTAAAAATGCTGTGTAAAAATATCCTATATTAATAATAGGGAGTAAAATTGTGGGACCCTTTTCTTTTTATGGATTATCTGTGTTTTCTACAATGACCATATATTACTTTCTACTCATTTATAGGAAATGCTTTCATGCAAATGAGAACCATTTCTGGTGAACCTATTATACTTACAAGTACTTTAAATAATTTTCGTGGAGTTTAATTTATGAGTTGACATTTTATTCCTTCAACAGGCAATGCTTTTATTATTCATTTATCCCCACCCACCCACAGAACATAGATGAACTAAGAGAGCTTCATGAACTTCTACTTATAAATGCTGCATAATTTTATATTCCAACAGTAGAGGACTTTTTAAAGCCATGTTAAATCTACCTAATTTATGTTTGTAGTTTTCTTCTAAAGTTTCCTTCAGAGATGGTGTCCATATTGGCTTCTTAAAATAGGTATAGAAAAGTAACCACTAAAAATTTATTTGTCCTTTAAAAAAAAAAAAAACCTTTATATTATACTAGGGGCCCAGTGCACAAATTCACACACCTTGAAAGGAACTATGGACTGTGAGGCTGCAGTGGGCACAGGTCCAGGTCTCGGCCCATCCTCCATGCCCTCACCTGGCCCCTCCTGCCGCAGCCCCTGGTCCCCTATCTGCCAGCAGCCCCACTTTCACTGCCACCACTCGCACATGCTGATGGTGCTGGCCCTGCTTGCACCCTCTGATAGCACAGAGTGATTGGGGCCAGTGCCAGCAGTGGGTACAAGTGGTGGCTGCTGTTCCCATCACCCCTCAGGAGCAGGGGGAGGTGGTGAAGCCCCCAGGGGCGATCAGGACCAGCACTAGGCACCAGCAATGGGTGTGAGCGGGGCCACCATGGGCAACAGGAACAAGCACCAGGTGGGACCATGGCACGCAGGAGAAAAGAATTTTCAGTAACCACCAGAGGCTCGCCCCGATGACAGTGACCATTGCCCCACCTTGGTCTGGTGCCCCCGCTCACCTGTGCCACCATCCCGCCGCAGCCAATGCCCGCCATGTTCCACATGTGCCTCATGGTCAACGTACATCACAGGGACCAGTTGTTCAGTTATTCGGGTGTTCTGCCATTTGCTCTATTTGCATATTAGCATTTTATATATATAGATTTCAAATACATAAAAGAGAATATTATTTAGTGAAACTTATATAAATATACCTAGATTTAATAAATAGTTTGCTGTACTTGTTTCACCTTTTAAAAAAATAAACTAGAGGCCTGGTGCACGAATTCGTGCACCGGTGGGGTCCCTCAGCCTGGCCTGCACCCTCTCACAATCCGGGACCCCTCAGAGAATGTCAGAGAGCTGGTTTCGGCCTGATCCCTGCAGGCCCAGTCCAGACAGGAGAGAGCTCAATCCCCACAGGCCTGATCCAGATAGGAGGGAGCACAATCCCTGCAGGCCCAATCCCCATAGGCCGGATCCCCACAGGCCTATACAGACAGGAGGGAGCCCTATCCTTTAGATTGAGCATCTGTCCCCTGGTGGTCAGTGCACATCATAGCGACCCGTCAACAAGTCAACCAGTCATTCGGTCGTTCGGTCGCTTAGGCTTTTATATATGTAGATTAGACATTATAATATTTCATCCTAAAATATTTCAGCATGCATTTCTAACATAACCGAAAATATTTCACCTCTATCAAAATTAACTATGCTTTCTTAATATCATCTAATACTTAGACAATATTTAAATTTCTCTGATTTATCCCCAAAATGTATCTTTGCAGTTTTTTTATTCCAAATAAGATCCACATAAGGACCAATTGATCACTTCATTTCTAAAAGCTAGTCTTTTTAAAATCTAGAAGAGTTTCCATTATTAGCACCATTTTTCTTCTTTTTCCTTTTTTTTTTTTTTTTTTTTGATGTTATTGACTTAAAGAAACTTGGTCCATAAAGTGTTTTCTGGCAATATAAAGAGTGATTTGAGAAGAACTCATTACAAAGAACTCATTACAAAAATCACCCTCTCTAAACTCAACATCACACATATTTTAACATCTAAATTTTGCAAATCTTGATCTCGGACATCAAGAATGAAATGGGAGGGACATTCAATATTAGAAAAAAATGCCTTTAAAATAGCATACAAGTAGACTGATCTAGATCTTCTTATGTTTGTTATTAAAGCCCTTATTTTAGGAAGAAGGCTGCCTTGGCTTGGAAATCTCTAAACCCGGAAGAGACATCACAATTTCCCTTCTGGCCTGAAGGAACACAAGCTTAATGTAGCTTGCAGGAAGCCTGATTTCAGCTAGCTCTAACACCCCAGAAGGAGTTAAAATGTGACAGAACAGCACTTTCCCACTTAGGAGGCCCATCTTATCACAGACAACAGGGGTAAGAGAAAACATTTTAAGTTAATGATGTTTACAGCTAACCAGATCTGGTTGAAGCAATTCATTGGACTCCAGTTTGCAAATCTCATTTCTTATAAGGTTCATTTATCTTAGAATGCTCGACCACTAAAAGTACCCTGCCTTCACATATCTCTAAATATTAAGTTAGACACTGAATTCTTCTCCCAGCTGGTTAACTATCTTTAACCCCCTGGCTGCTATGCTATGTGTGTTATTCAATTGCATTACAAACTGTCTAATATTGAAAAACAACAACAAGAAAGACAAATATGAAGCATAATAAGTGGGGTATTGCTAGGGAGATTTTTATATGATACAACCAAGAAAGTTGTCCATGTATAGAAGGAAGAATTCTTAAATGACTCAATGTACAATAATTGAATATCTGCTGAGTGGCTGATGCTCCATCTCTATACTAGACTGGAAGAGGGTGTGGCTTTCCTTATCAGGCCTGGGTCACATGCCCACCCTTGAGGTCAGAGATTTCATCCAGACCTAAATATAAGAGTGGTAAACAGAACCTTTCTGAAAGAAAATCAGAAGCAGCTACTAGCAGAATGGATCCTGGGCGGGCAAAACCGACAGATGGGTTTCTATAGAACCAGGAATAATGAAAACAGGGTTCCACAAACATGGAGAAAGGGTCATCACTGTGTGTGTCTCCTCTTTCCAGGTCCCTAATACTTCTTAGCTCACTAACCTCAGCCCTTCTCCTAGTGGCATCCCAATCTCTTAGGATTCTGAGTTTATCAGGATGGTGGCCTATTGTGCAAGCTTCTGAATGTATCTCCTCTCCCAGGCAGACAAACCTTATCTCCAGCTAAATGCATTTTATGAAGTCTTTAATAGAAAGTGTATTGTCCCAATCCCTGGAAACACATGATAGTTCAGCTGTCTGTTGAGTCCAGCCTTAGTGGGAGAAATCATTCATTTCTTGATTTGGTCCTTCTAGATGATGGAAGGCAACATAAGCAGTCGTTCAATTTTACAGTGAAAGATGAAATGAAACGGAGGTTGGTTTTTTTTAAGATTATTTTTTAGAGCAGTTTTAGTTTTACAACAAAATTGAGAGGAAGGTACAGAGATTTCCCCTGTATCCCCAATACCCATACATGCATAGCCTTCTCCATTACCAACATCACTCACCAAAATGGTATCTTTTTTCTTTTTTTTACCAAGAATGAACCTACATTGACATACGATAATTACTCAAAGTCCATAGTTAACACACGGTTCACTCTTTAGATGAAAGTACAGTGTCATATACCCATCATCATCATATCATACAGAGTATTTGCACTGCCCTAAAGCTTCTCTCTGCTCTGCCCATTCTACTCTCCCACCTCTCCTCAGAGGGAAAACTCAATAGCCATGGCATAGGTTCTCTGGCCCTCCCACAGTCACTGATCCAGGCAAGGGCTGCATGTGCTGAGAGAGGCATGGCAAATATTAAAGGATAGCAAGTTAAAAATAAAAGGAAAGTGAGTAACGTTTGCAAGTGAATTTATGTTTATACAAAATATTTGCAGAAACACGCCTTTCCACTTTGGAGATTCTGCTAATCCATCACCATGACACTAATGTTGCAAGAAGCAAATCCGTCAGGCAGCGGCGACCATTACTTTCTAATAGACCACTCCATTCTCAGCAATCACACTAACAAAATGAGGACGTAGCGGGGTCTGCTTGCAGGAGATGCACACAAAGGCCCCTGACAGGCACAGAGGGCTTGCTCACAGGTTGTCTAGGAGGGAACTGTCAGGAGAACCTCCAACAGGAAGAGTCTTTCAGAGCTTGGCAAACATCTGCGTGGGGCCTGAACACTGGTGCTGGGTTTGTCTTTACTTTTCATAAAGCTGTTCTCATTTTGCCCAGAAAAGCTCGACTCCGGCCTTTATATAATCTGAAAACAAAGACTGTATTGTCTTTGCTTTCAGATTATATAAAATGCTAAAACACATAATCTGGATGACATAGACGAGTGATTTTAAAACCACTCACCAAGGGGCTCTAAGAGTGCTTTCATTTTTTTAAGTTTCTGATATATTTGTGACTACACTAGCACACCATTCATTCATTGATTGGATGAGCACTTCTTAAAGGGTGGGAACTGTGCTCGATGTTATGGAATATGAATATTCATAAGTCATGGTGCCTGCCCTCAAACAAGCGGGAAAGGCACAATTGGCCATGCTAAATATCAGAACTAATTAAGTGCAAAGTCAGAAATACAAGGATCTATGAAAGCATATGGAAATAAGCTATTTATGAAGCTTCATGTGAATCCAGAAAAACATCAGGGAGGGGATTTTTTTAGGCCTTGACTTTGGAAGATAGCTTAGAGTTACTATTTTATTATTGCCTTATTTCAAAAGTAATATGTTTGCATTACAGAAAACATATACATAAGCAATACCCATAATCCTACCACTCAAATATAACTACCAGTGGTATTTCCATTGTTTTTATAGGAATGTGTTTTTCATAAAAAATGTGATCGTGTTTCATAATTTGAGATGTTTACTGCTTAACCAGCCATGTGTGCACACACATGTGTGCTGTGATATTACAACAGAAGTTCTTATCTGACATAATCAGAAGTACTTGATAGTTGTTCAGGAAAAAATTTAATCAATGGGAGTAATAATCAAACACAACAAAAGTAATGCCTGAAACATTGTATTTTAACTTAAAAAAAAGTCATGTGTCTTGGTTCACCACTCTTTGGATGTACGGCTGAGGCTGTTCCTTTGGGTGTGACACCATTGAGAGGAACGCCCTGTCAGCTGTCTTCATCATGAACTATGTACCATTTCTAGTTTCAAATTCTTTACCACAGGGGAAAATTTAGACATATTTACAGTGCAATCTGAGTGCAGAAGCCTTCTGGAACTTTACAACTCCTTTCTGGTGTTTCAGCTGCCACACCCAACTAATTCCATAGCATTTTCCAGTGGCTGCCATTTGCCCAGGCATCCTGAAGCGTTCATCTTTGCAGAAAGATGGACCCTCTTCATGCTCACTTTTTACATCCCCAGTTGACATGACACTTAGACACATGTAAGTATGTAGTTCTATAACCAACACAACTGTGGCCAGCAGGCTGGGGAGCCAACGACTGAGCCAGCAGCAGCAGCAGGAAAGGACAGGAGTACTTTTGAAGCCCGCACAGCAGAAGCATTCAGGCTGCCATGGGCTTCAGTCAGCAGTTCTTTCGCATGGAATCTGTTGAGCCCAGCAAGCTGATTAAAGATAATTCCTGCCATTTCTGACAACCTTCTTTCTATGCCATTGCGTTAGTTTTCTAGTGTTGTAGTAACCAATTACCACAAACCTAGCTGTTGAACATTTATCTCACACTTCTGTGGTTCAGATGTCCAGGTGGGCCCCACTGGGTTCTCCCCTTAGGGTCTCACAGGCCAACATTAAGGCCAGCTGGGCTCTTTCCCACAGGTCCTGGGGAAGAATCCACGTTCCTGCTCCTTCAGGTTGGCCAAATGCAGTTCCTTTAGCTGTAGGTCTGAGGTCCCCCTTTCCTGACTGGCTACCAGCTGCAGGCTACTCTCAGCTCCTAAAGACTATCCACATTTCTTGGCATGTGGCCTTCTCCATCTTCAAATCCGCCACCATGTGCCACATGCCCCTTGTGCTTCAAAGTTATTAATCCCCTTCTGCTTCCAGAAGAGAAAACTCTTTGCTTTTAAAATGGCCCATGGGATTAGGTCAGGTCCACCCAGATAAACCCACTAAAGTCAACTGAGCCATGCAAAAGAGCATCATCCTGGAAGTGATCACTCACTACATCAGTGGCTGCTGGGGATTAGGCAGTGGCTTCCTGGGAGCCATGTTTAAATTCTGCCTTCCATAGTCATTAAACTGAGGACAGAAGCACAGCGTTTTCCAGCCTCAATGAAGAGCATCAGCAAAGACACAGGGGAGTGACAGGGCCCCAGATGAACAACTTGGAAATGCAACACTGTGGCCCCCTTCAGTCCCAGCTGTGGCTTCTCTGCCTCTAATGTCCCAGCTAAAAATGGACAAAGAACATGAAAGGACATCAGGCATGAACTTATGCTGACACGACTAAATAGTATTTCCTTGGGTTGCTTCCTAATTATCAGTTTAAGAGATAAGTTAAAACTCTAAGGAAGTTATCTTCACATTCTTCCTCCCAGAGAGCAGGAGCGAAGACTAGGACATAACATGTATTTGTCCATTGATGTGATGACATCCAAATGCACCCACTTTCCAGCCACTCAAGAAGGAAAGAACTTAAATGAGAATTCCCAATGCTAACAGGTAAAACTGACATGGTAAGAACGTGCAGTGCAAATTAGTACAATTCATTAAGGATATAAATTTGCTAAAAAGGATAAAAATATTATTACCCCTTTGACCTCACTTTTGGGACTTTATACCAAGGAAATAATAAAAAAAAATGTTTTAATTATGCCATAAAAATACACTTTGTAACAATATTTATATACTATATTTCATCTAACTGTTCATAATCATAAATGAAAATAGTCTCACCATTCAAAGGAATATTTGCAGATATTAGCATTTTAATTGTGAGGACTAAAATGAAGTAATGAAAAATGTGTATGGCACTTTAAGTTTAAAAGTAAAATGCAACCCTTATCTATCCTACTTTTACAACTGTGTGAAAAAAATACTTTTATGCATAAGCAAGATTTGAGAGGCAACTTGAAAGATAAAATAAATTTGAATAGGAATGTGGATGAACTTTTTCTTTCATTTTGATTTACATTAACAGTGCTATATGGTTATTGGTGCAATAAATAATAATAGTAGTAAGCTTTTTAAAAAAATCATACATGAACTTTGAAAGACTGACAACTATGAATGTTACTGCACTCTCACTAGTTTTAAATGGGTCAGAGACAGCTAATCCAACAAACAAGACATAGGTTAAAAGTCAGAGCCCCTGCGAAAAGAGCCCTCACCTCGGGAACAGCTCGGCGAGACAGAATCACAAGTGCTTTCCCCTTCTATGCCTTTTTCATTTTATTTCAAGGAAATAAGCACATGCGGTGTTAAACTGTGACCTCTGCCATGTGAAGCAATGAGGAATGTGAGGAGGGAAAGAGCATCCATACAATTCACAAATTCTGGAGACAGAGAAAAAAACCCGGTTTTTTAAAGACTTACAACGAAGAGGGAGTAAAGCCTCCCTCCTCAGGTCCTTCATCCGGAGAGTGACTGAGAGAGGCTCTGGGTTTCGCTCATCCTTCGGTAATTCTGGTTGAAAACATCTCTCACATGAATTCACATTCCTAACCGGAGCTGGCAGACGTTACATTCAACTGCTGGAAAGTGACTTAAAGGCAAACAAACCAGCGGGCCGGGTGTCTCAGTTGGTTGCGGCGTGGTCCTATACGACAAAAGGTTGTGGGTTGAATCTTGGTCAGGGCACATACCTAGATACCTAGGTTGCGGGTTTGATCCCAAATCAGGGCCCACATGAGAGGCAACCAATTGATGTTTCTCACTCACATCTATCTCTCTCTCCCTTTTTCTCTCTCTCTCACCTTTCCTCTCTCTCTAAAAATCAATGAAAACATATTTTTGAGTGAGGATTAAAATAAAAAAGCAAACAATCCAAAGTCATACCATTTAGCTGTAAGTTGAAACAAACTAACCAGTCTCTCTATTGTATCGAGTTCATTATTTGCAAATATACAGGAGCCTCTAGCTCCTTCATTCTCAGATGAAATTGATTTTTATTCTGTTGTGTTGGGATTTGGCCCTTTTTTCTAATGGTATTTGCACCACCCTGAATCTTGAGTCCGGAAGTTCCCTAGAGGAGAGGCCCTGGTGGGAGGAGATCACAGCCCCCATGAAGGTCAGCGATTGATCAGGGAGCATTGACCTTCCTGGTCTCTGTTGGCTTCTAATTGCCTCTGGTTTTATTTCCATTAAAGAAGCAAACATTTACCGTATTTAAAATTCCTCCACTAGTCAGCAGCACTCAGGAAAAATTCATGTCTCTCTAGCGCGCGGGGATGTATTGCAAATCCTTTAAATTGTCATATTATCCTCTCATTTGTTTCTCTTTTAGTAAAGCGAGTGATTAAAAATTAAACTTTCATTTAGGAGCGTAATTATTTTAAAGGATGGCAAGGCTTCATGTTAAACAAATTTACCTCAGCAAATAGAATGAGGATTTGGAATTCGATTGAAGAGTTAATGAAATAAGCATAATTTGGTTAGGTGAATCAACCGACATCATCTTATTTATTTTAAACAGATTCCTCTCCTTATTCAGTTGTCATGTGTGTAGTGTGGTTTTTATTCCTTCAATAGATGCCTTGGCTTCACACAGTGAATCAAAGAAACATTTTTATTTTCAATCAGGAAGAGGATTTTCTATACACAAGAAAATGAAGTCATGTGATCTCCCTCCGACAAAATGAAAGTGAATAAATTAGGAAAGTAGCAATAATACTAAAATAACTTTCTAATCCTTAAAAATCCCCCATGGAACATGAAATTTTGATCTCAGTAACTGAGATAAACTGCTTTAGTGTTAAGAGTGCAAAGGCCAGTGCCCAGTGCCTGAATAGCTCTGGGTTGACTGAGTGAATGAACAATTGAACTAATGATGATAGACAGCCATCTCAGATTGCTTCCTGTATTCATAGTTTTGTGGAATCCCCTCCCCTTAGATATAGGGGATTTGCTTCTAAGGCGCAGAATGTGGCAAAGGTGATGGGATGTCACTTATGAAAGCAGCTTACAAAAGACGGTGACTCCCATCCTGTCCATGCCCCTTCCGTTGTCTTCTCTCTTGCTCTAATAGAACAACCCATTTCGAGCTGCCCTCTGGAGAGGCCCACAGAGCAAGGAGCTAAGGATGTCCTCCTGCCAGTAGCCAGTGAGTCCAGTAGGCCACCAGAAACTAACCCTCCCAACCACGTGTGGGTGAGCTGGGAAAGTGGATCTTTGCATATGGAGCCTTGGCGTGACTGCAGTTCTGGCCAACACCTGGTTGTAGCCTGTGAGAGACCTACCTTCACAAAGATGTTTGAACTATAGAAACTATGAGATGATAAATGTGGTTCTTTAAGCCACTAATTTTGGGGTAATTTGTTATACAGCAATAGATAACTAATACACTAGCCAATAAATTCATACCTGACAGAGCATCTCTCCCATGGACATATGCATACTGAAATGCCTGGGCTCTGTCTAGCAGCTAATTCAGAATTATTTCAGATGATATGGTCTCCATAGTAATTCAGTCAACTGTCTAGGCAGGTGGTGCCATGGTGATGCGTCTAGGAGCTGGTAGAGATCACAACAGATATACAACAGAAGTGCCACATCATTGTCTCTTCTACCTTAAGATTGTACCCCTCTCTCTACAATCCAATAGGTCTACTAGATTTTACTGGGGCCAGAGGGTAAGCCTGGCTCCAAATTCACGGGAACTAACCAAGAGTACAAATAAAATGAGTAAAAGAGTACAAACTAAATGTTTACATATTTAAAAGTTACAATCAAGCTGTGCCCACAGCAAAATGCATGATTTACTGAGAGGTCCCCCACTCCTCACTCACCAGTCCACTTCCAGGAGGCCAAAGGGGTCTGTTCTGTGCTCTAGAGCCAGCCTCTTATCCCAGGAGCCTGAGTGGAGTCACAGATATGCCGGGGCAGGGCAGGCTGGAAACCAAGCTGGACATTTGAGCTGTGCCTCAACTGGCCCCACTAGGGATGAGGAACAGCCTGGTCAAGCTCCCCAGGGAGCCATCTCTGGCTAGGAAGCCAGTAAGGACTCTCATACTGAAAGACCAGCCAACCAAAGTAGGGCTGTGCCTTACCAGCTCATGGAGAGAATTCTACAAAATCCCCAGCAGTCCTTAGCTAGAGAGAAGCAGGACAGATGAGTTCAGTTCATCGTTCACAGTCACCATGGAATTACCACCACATTAAAAGGCCGAAATTCAAAGGAAAGCCTGAAAGAGGTTGTATTAAGTAAGCGGCAACTAGTTGCTTCATCATGCAGAGTACATGACAGCAGTTCACAATCTGTGGAGCCCTTCACACCGATTAGGGAGATGTTCTGAAGAAGACATGCTTTCAGCCACAGAAGTACAATGCACACATCTACTTTTATTCAAGAGAAATACATTTAATAAAAGAATAACAGTGAATGTTAATATCCACTGTCACTTACCCCGAGCCAGGGACTATGCTACCTGCTTGCCCTGGATAACATCATCCAGTTCTGGAGACAACTCGTTGGACAGGGACAAGTACTGTAAGAGGAGGAAGCAGAGATCATGAGGGATTTATTCCTTTCCCTGGCAAGTGGCAGAGCAGGGAATATTATTCAAGACTGTGCTCTTAGCCTGGACACATACCCCTCTGGCTGATGGCTTGAATCACATAACCCAAACCCTAAGAAAGAGGTGATCTATCCTAAGCTACACATCTCCTGATCCACCACTCTCTACTCCCTGCTTACCCCTGGCCCAGCCAGGGAAACAGAGCAGAGCCCTTGGCAGTGAGACTACATAAGCCCCCTCTATAGCTAACTTTCTGAGAGAGGCTAGCAAGATTCTTTCCCTTCCTTTTGTCTCTTTCCATATCCACCAAATGGGCATGGTGGGGTTATGTGTTCCTTTGTCTAAAAGGCAAGTACAATTGGACACTCACTTTTTACTCTGTACACTTTTGAGCACCAAGAATGTATAAATCCTATGCAAGATAGGGATTTAAACAAAGTTCCTCCATAAAACTCAATGTTTGGCATAATTTGCTTATCCATTACTGATAGTACAGAAGAGGAATATGTGACAAAAGGGCTAAATCACTTTCCTAGAATAAAAGTTAACAGGATGATAGTTCTGTCTCACATCTAGTAGGCATTCAGTAAGCATTTAATAAATGAAAAGCAATTTTAAAGCTTAGCTTATATACTAAGGTCTAATTGGATTTTATATTATACAGTCAATATGTTCATTTTTATTTTATTTTTTCAATTAAAGTTGACATTCAATATTACATTAGTGGTTAGACATTATATAATTTATGAAGTGATCCCCCCAATAAGTCTAGTACCACCTGACACCATACATAGTCATTACAATATTATTGACTATATTTCCTATGCTCTACTGTACATCACCATGATTATTTTTTATTTAGTTTTTAATATATTTTTATTGACTTCAGAGATAAAGGGAGAGAAAGAGAGAGATCAATGATGAGAGAGAATCATTGATCAGCTGCCACACTGGGAATCAAGCCGGCAACCCAGGTGTGTGCCCTGACTAGGACTCAAACTGTCATCTCCTGATTCATAGGTTGATGCTCAACCACTGAACTACATGGCTGGGCAACCATGACTATTTTTTAAGTGCCAAATTGTACTTCTTAACATTTTTAATACTAATATAATATTTGATGACTACCTCTCCATTTCTCTCTCTCAACACTAAGTTCCATCAGGGCAGAGCCTGTCAGGTTTGTGCGCTAGGCCTTACAACAGTGCCAGGCACCAAAAAACTCAATAAATATGTACTCAAATATTTATTGAATGCCCCTAAATATTAGGCAGAGTGCCAGGCACTCTATTGAGTCCTTCATTTTCCCAGGAGTGATACTTTAATAGAAAGAACACTGTGCTAAGAGTTAAGAATCAAGATTCTATTCCTGCTTCTACACTAGCTCTGTGGCCTTGGAGAAATCGTTTAACCTCTCTGAGCCTTAATTTTATCATAGACAACATCATTCAATAATATTTCTTATCTCATAAAAATGCTGTGGGGGCAAAATATATGATTACTCATTTATTACGCTAATGATTTATTGTATGTGTCTGAAATAGAACATAAGTTTCATGAGGAATTCTTGTCTGGTTTGTTCACTGAGGAATCCAAAGCTCTTAGATAAGCCAGCCCTTCATTATGCTAATACTTGCTAAATTAACTAAAGTGTACAGCAAAGGTGGTGAGAATGGGCTCCTGAGTCACAGCCACCAGCTGTAGCGTGCAGCCTTGGCTGGCTACTCCAAAACAGCAAGATCTTTCTAAGAACCTACCATACTTCATGTGTTTCCATCATCTTGACTCACTGTGGAACACACACCTCGGGCAGTCTGTGAGATGGTTTTAGTGGAAATGTTAAATCAACTCTTTCAATTCTTGATATCACTCAAGGAGAAAGCCTTGTTTGGGGGTCGTCTTTGAGGTCTCCCTAATAACTTGCTAGAATCCAATTTTAAGAAAAACAGAATAAGCCTTAGGCTCAACAATTGTAGCTAGCAACAGAATCAAACCATAACTTAATAACACGAATTTATTTTTAATATACTCATTTATGGCAAACAATACCATTTTGCCACTTATGATAAGGATCTAAAATTTTCCTTCCATTTAAAAAAGTGCGTAGCTTTAAATAAAATGATTAAACCCTGGGTCGGCCACTGGAAGCTGGCTTTATCCCACTTCCCTTAGCCTCCAGGCTCAATATCTCTTCTTAATGTCTCCCACTTGGTCAAAGAAAGCTTCTCTCCTCCAACTGAGGGTTCATGGTCCTGGATGTGGTGCTGATTGGCCCACGCTGGTCACACTCTAATCCCCAAAAACAGGGCTAAGATATACAGATGCTCTCAGGTCCCGCGAGCCCCTCCTCCACCTCATCAGAATGAAGTCACTGTTATGCAAACCTTCTGGGAGTAAAGGAATTAGATTCCCCAAGAAAAATCCCAGGAACAGCCGCTGTGGGAGCCAGAAGCTCCTCCTGACCTCCCGGGGCCCTGCCATTTCCCTGATTCACGTACGTGTGGGAGTGTGGGGAGAACTGCATGAGATTCCTGCGAGTCACACTTCCATGGCAGGTCCAGTGAGAACTCAGCGATACGAAGCCGGTCAGAGTCCAGCACACAGTGGGTTCTCAGGAAGAACGTGTTCATCAGAGAACCCTTGAATAATAGTTCAAGGCTGGCAGAGTCACCTTCTTGCTGTCTGGTCTCTGCATTTTATGTCATGTCAACAGCTCTGCCTGTTTCATTTATTAACAGCAGGGATGGTGCTTCCTAATGTCTTAGAACTGGAAGTCTTCACTCACACTGGCTCAGGCAGCCCTGGACCTTGGGGGTGAGGGGCCGGGATCTTCCCAGGAAGACTTGCTGCTGCTATCGAGGGGCACATCTTACCCGAAGGCCGCCTCTTGCTCCAGTGAGGGATCACAGGCTGAAGAGGCAGATAGAGAGTTGGGAGGTGCCCTGTTGGGAGGTGAGAGGATGCTCCTCCCAGGGTTCCGGATGGAGCTGGGAAGAAAAGCTATGAATAAGGAAATAAAGAAAACTGCAGGTCAATTTGCGATGGGCTTAAGGCAAAGGAGAATTAGCAGCCCCGCCCCGGGAGATCACCTTAGGGGACGCCTGGAGGTGGGGGAGGCCAGCCCTCAGCAGGAACCATGAGATCCTGGACCTCAACATCCCTAAGAGGAGCCACAGGTATGGACACTGAGTCTTCTGGTCTTGGCTGGTAAAGCAGCTTTTCTCCTCTCTCTCTCTCTCTCTCTCTCTCTCTCTCTCTCTCTCTCTCTCTCTCTCTCTCTCTCTCTCTCCTGGTTATCCTGATGCAGAGCTTCTCCTCACTTCTTTTCAATGTTTTCCTCATTGTAATCTCCTTTACTCCTGCCCCAATGCTCTTAAGTGCATTTAGTCGGAGGAAATTTTGACCCGAAGAAGTCTCTTTGCATTGTACCCAAGACATTATGTATTTAACTTCCTAATGGCCCTCGGAATCCCCTCAGGCCCCTGCATCTAATAAACCAAACCTCAGAAGTGAAAGAAAATCGTTTTCTGACCCTGACAATCCTCTTAAAATTGGGACCTAACTAGAGGGCCCCTGTTGGACAGTCTAGTGTGGGACCTGTGTCCTCACCCACCCTGAGCAGAGCAAACCAACGGCAAACGCGCTTCTCCTATCGGGCATGAACACAGCAATCCAAGGGGCTGTTCTCAAACCCATTTTACAGGAAAGTGAGGCTTAAGGAGAGGGACCTGCCCAAGTCTCCCACCTTTGTAAGCTGCAGAGTTAGGTCGGCAATCCTGGTCTCTGGGCCTTCAAATGCCCTTGAATCTCTTTTCATGCCCCTCAGAGTCTCACTGGGCTAAGGTCTCAGTGACCCACTGAGTTAGCAACCACTCAGTTTAATGAAATCAGCCACAAAGACAGTGACTACCGTTTTAGGGGTGTAGCATCCTTTGCGGGTCACTCGCTGGCAGCTTCAGTTATTGGAACACATTCAATCAGATCTTTCTTCATTTTGTTGACGCTCTGTGGTGGAGGCTATGGCAGTGGTCAGTTTTCTTGCGACCAGTAAATCTAGGTGCAATACGGCACTCACATGTGTGCACGTAACGTAGAAACTCATCTGCCTGCAGTGACAGCAACACCACAGTTTAGCATCATGAAAGCATATTTCATTGCTTGCATTTTCTCTTGGTCAGTGTCCTTGGGCTTAAAGCCTTCAGAAAGCATTATAATCTAAAGGTAACACTATTGAGTTTAAAATGGAGTGTCTCTCTAAGTCTAAGATTTAGAGCAACATCTTTACCAATGCTCCACTTTTCCCCTGGAAGAAAATTTTCCATTCTCTTGAGATCTGTTCATTGTGTCAGAAAAAAAGTCGCCTATTTCTTTAGCAGAATTTCTCCTTTATTTTGCCTTAGTTCTGGGGTAAATCTAAATGCATCAATAAATACCTATATGTCACAGAAGCAGAGAAAAAGGTCTGGCAATCTAAGGCTAAAAATTAAATTAAGACCTGTAACTACTGGGCTGTAAGAAGCATCTCACCTCCCTGTGTTTATTGAGTATCTATCATGTGCCAGGCCCTGGACTGACCATTAGAGAATAAAACAGACTCTGTCCCAGCCTTTATGGACTCACAGAGTGGTGGGGGAGACAGACCTGAGGCCAGTGGTCATTAATGATTAATTAAACCACACAAGGAAGTATGGTACTATTAGAGGCCCAGTGCATGAAATTCGTGCACTCAGGGGAGTCCCTTAGCCCAGCCTGCAGCCTCTCACAGACTGGGAGCCTTCAGGGGATGTCCAACTGCCGCAGAGGTGGAAAGGCTCCTGCCACTGCTGCTGTGCTTGCCAGCCCTGAGCCTGGCTTCTGGCTGAGTGGTGCTCCCCCAGTGGAAGTGCACTGACCATCAGGGGGAAGCTCCTGCGTTGAGCGTCGGCCCTCTGGTGGTCACTGTGTATCATAGCGACCAGTCCTGGATTGCAAGAGGGTGCAGGCCAGGCCAAGGAACCCCACTGGTGCACAATCAGAAACCAGGAGGGATAAGGGAGGTTGGCCAACCTGGGATGTACCGCAGGAGGGCTCCAGGACATACCTGGCCCATCTAGCTCAGTCCTGATCAGCCTCATTCCAGCAGAAAGCTAACCTACTGGTGGGAGCATCTATCCCCTGGTGGTCATCACACATCATAGCAACTGGTCGACTGTCTGCCCCTTGCTGGTCACTGTATGTCATAACGAGCAGTTGAGCAGCCTTAGCATATCATTAGTATAGTACGTTTTGATTGGCTGAACGGCCAACCAGAGGACCAGACACTTAGCATATTAGGCTTTTATTACCTACTAGGGGCCCAGTGCACAAAAATTTGTGCACTCGGGGGTCCCTCAGCCCAGCCTGTACCCGCACGACCTGCCACCTGCCACCCGCACATCTCGTCCCAACCACCCCACACACATCACCTGCCACCCACTGATCAG
>PVJC01000538.1:0-50771 GCA_004026665.1 Murina feae
CTCCCCGATGCCCCTCCAAGGGCCTGGGAAGCCCACCAAGCAGACTGCTGACCCCCTGCCGCCTCTTTCCCGCTCCCCGATGCCCCTCCAAGGGCCTGGGAAGCCCATCAAGCAGGCTGCCGACCCCCTGCCGCCTCTTTCCCGCTCCCCGATGCCCCTTCAAGGGCCTGGGAAGCCCACCAAGCAGGCCGCCGACCTCCTGCCGCCTCTTACCCGCTTCCTGGTGCCCTCCAACCCTGCCGCCTCTTTCCCACTCATGGGTCCTGGGTCCTGCGCTGTCCCGCCCTGCAGCCGCTCTGTGCACTCGGGAGGTCCCTCAGCCCAGCCTGTGCTCTCTCACAGTCTGGGACCCCTCGGGGGATGTCCACCTGCTGGCGTGCCTGACCAGCCTGGGTGAGGGGCTTTAAGGCTGCCCACAGCTCCCATTGCCCAACGTCCCAGCAAGGCCGGCTGGACGCAGGTTTCCTATAATTGATGCTGTTCCTTTAAGGCAAGGCCTTTTACTAACGAAGCCTCCTCTCTGCCTCACCTCTCGGCTTCTATAATGAAACAATTGTTACACTTAATTGTTGCAAATGTGTGTTTTGCTTCAGGCCAAAGGCTAAGGAGCCAGCGAGCAGGTAGTTTTGCTCTCGCTCCTGCTGCAACGGATGCTGCCTAAACGTTTACTCAGGTTCGAGAGTGGCGGCCGCCACACCTGGCGGCTTCTATAATGAAACAATTGTTACACTTAATTGTTGCAAATGTGCGTTTTGCTTAAGGCCAAAGGCTAAGGAGCCAGCGAGCAGGTAGTTTCCCTTTCGCTCCTGCTGCAAGGGACGCTGCCTAAATGTTTACTCAGGTCCGTGAGTGGCGGCCGCCATGTTGGCTGGGCTAATTTGCATATAGCCGTTCTGATTGGCTGTGGGCATCCCGGAGAAACGGTTAATTTTACTATTCCGCTTTTATTAGTTTAGATTTTTCTCACACTTTTTTCTTTCTCCCTTTTTTCCTGTCTCATATTTACTTTGACAGTTTATGTGTCAACTTGGCTAGGCTCTAGTGCCCAGTTATTCAATCAAACCGTGGTCCAGGTGCTGCTATGGAGGTATTCTGTGGCTGTGGTTCACATCTGTCACCTCTTGACATTAAGGGAAGATTACCCTTGATAATATGAGCCTCATCTAATCAGCTGAAAGGCCTTCAGAGCAAAACGGAGGCTTCCCTGAGGAAGAAATCCCACCTGTGGCCTGCAGTGTGCCTGCCTGAGTCTCCAGCTGCTGGCCTGCCCCACAGATTTCAGACTTTCACAATTGCAGGAGCCAGTTCCTGGAAACATATCTCTTTACATACCCTATAAATAAAACCCTAATATGCAAATTGACTGGACAGCACAACAACTGATCACTATGACGCGCACTGACCACCAGGGGGCAGATGCTCAACGCAGGAGCTGCCCCCTGGTGGTCAGTGTGCTCAGCCAGAAGCCGGGCTCCTGGCTGGCAAGCTCAGTGGTGGTGGCTCCTCCGCTGCAGGCAAGCGGTAAGGAGTGAGGGGTCCAGGACTGTGAAAGGGTGCAGGTGGGCTGAGGTACCCCCTGCACCCCTTCCCCATGATTTCCTTACATTGGGCCTCCAGTTAATATATAATAATTATTTCTATATTCATATACAATTATGATTATAATGTATTTACATATATAATTTAAAATATATATACTCTCAACACACCTGACCCTTGCCCAGTACCATTCTGCAGGGACACATGGACCACAGGGGAACTGATGTCGGTTTCCGTCTCCTGCTCGCACCTGGCAGTGAGTGACTAAAAGCCCGATGGTTGCTCCCTGTCTGGCTCACTGACCTAACTGACCACCTCACACCACCTCCCAAACTCTTGCTCTCACTCCCTGAGCTGCCATCATCTGCTCTCCTGTTCTCCTTGTTCTGGGGATTTATGCCTTTCACCTCTTCCTTTACTGCCACTTTGCAGGGTTTTGCTGGGGGCAGAAATAAACGCATGGGCTCAAGCTGCTCTGTTTCTCCAGAAGGCTCGATGGCCACCTACTTTTAGGCCCCAGGGTGCCTCTGGGCCTGACCCTGGGAGCCAGCCTGCCAGATGAGGCCTACAGGTTGGGCCCTGGTTTGAGTTTTGGCCACTGAGGTGGGACAACCTCTGGAGCCCTCCACCCCTGCCCTCCCAGTGTTCTCGGGGAGTTCAAGGGACACTTACCTATAAAAGGACCATTTCAGCAGGAACTGCCGGGCGGCCTTGGGAAAGCTGGGGCTGCCCGCATGCTGTTTCAGGACCTGTGTGACCACGTTGTCGAGCCAGCTGGCCCACTGGTCCAGGGAGCTCTGCTGCTGCAGGGTCAGCTTGAAGTCCTGCTCCAGCCGCTGCACCACACTCTCCTTGCACTGGCACACCCACGAGGCTTGCTCCTGCAGGTGCAAAGACAGTGGGTCAGAACAAAGAGTCAGTGACAGCACCCCCACCAACGCCATGGTTGAGAGCTCAGGGGCCCAGACTGCGGCCATCTCCTGAGCACCAGCTCCACATCTGACCTTAGGCCAAGCTGCACCCATCCTCACCAGTAGCCTTTTCCAACTGCAGTCAAGCATCATCAGCACCCACTTCATGGGGACAGAGACAATACACCAGAGAGGGCACCTTGCCCAGCATATAAGGGCTTAAATCCAGGTTTCCTGGACTTATATCTCTGCTTATACCATGTCTTCGGGTTTTATTTTGGAGTGGTCCCTCTTGTGAATGTGTTGTGTTTAGTGGGTTGACCCAGGGCCTGAACAAGACATAAATACAGTAGCAGGATCCATTTACTGACAGCCTGAACTTTTCTAGGCCCAAAGAAAGAACCATGAATGTGGCAAGAAGAAGGCACATTTTTAAAGAAAATGAACCAAGATGATGGTCACAACTTTGAGAGGCTGAGAGATCCTGAAGTGGAGACCTGCGGTCCTTGGGTGGGCCGACCCTGAATCTAGTTCCTACAGCAGAAAGGTGTGCTGGGTTTGCTGCGGCTGCAGATCGAGGGTTTGTGCATTTTTGTAAAGGGTAGAAGTCCAGTCCAGAGGGGTTGCGGTCATGCACACATCGTCCCTGCTTTGCAGTCTGGTCCTGGAGCCCCATCCAGGCTGGGGGGACGCAGGTGGGGAAAGTCACCTGCACGTTGGCAAAGTCCACGCGGTTGAGGTCGCTGAGCATCTGGTTGATCTGGGAAGTGTTCTGAAGTACGGCCCGGGCCGCCTGTGCCAGGTGATTGAGGGATGTGTATCTCCGCAGCGTTTGGGCGAAGGCGCTCACCACGCTGACCTGTGGCCAAAGACGGCATGAGAGGGTGAGCTGCACGCATGCAACGCATGTAGGGAAAGCCCATTCTCTCTTCTTGGAGGGCGTGGGCTCGGGGACAGACAGGGGCAGGGAAGACGGATGCACCCTTGTGACAGTCTCAAGAACCTGAGTGAGAATCAGTGGACACAGACGTCACCAACATATCACATGGCACCTATAGTAGACAGTGTGGCATCAGTGGGTTAGAACTCAATCCATCAGCTCTCTGGAGTGGCTGGTGAGAATGCTGGTTCCTGGGCTCGCTGGTGCAGACTCTGTGTTTACTGACTACCTAGTTCTGGTTCTTTTGCTCTCTGAAGTTGCAGTATCACCAGCCTAACAGCAATTCCAAACTATAGGCAGGCAAACCAGAAGCCCAAAGTCTGGCCTCCTCTGTACATGGCAACGCGTTAAGAAATGTGTGCAAGAACAATTGCAAGAAGTTATTCTCTTTTTCCCATGTGGGCCAAGTCTCCACACTTAAATTCTGATTTGTGGCCAAGACTAATGTAATAAGGATACAGCAAGTCCTAACTGGTTTGGCTCAGTGGATAGAGCGTCGGCTTACAGACTGAAAGGTCCCAGGTTCAATTCCGATCAAGGGCATGTACCTTGGTTGCAGGCACATCCCCAATAGGGGAGTGTGCAGGAGGCAGCTGATCGATGTTTCTCTCTCATGGATGTTTCAAACTCTCTATCCCTCTCCCTTCCTCTCTGTAAAAAAAAAAAAATCAATAAAATATATATTTTTAAAAAGGATACAGCAAAGAGATTAAATTCCGTCTTTTCATGAGCATAGAAATAGTCAATCTATTGTGAGCTGACTCAAATGTGCCACATCAATGGCATCTTCCGTCTAGCCCCTCCCTGCCACTACCTATCCTACATCAGCAGCATCTTCAGGACTTCCTGAAGGGACCACTGATCCTCAGGACACACAGGAGCGACCAGTTCTCCCTGGGGCCCAGCAGTCAAGTTCTCCCAGAGCAGAGGGAGAGGAGCCCCCTTTTCTGAGCTACTCCCAGCCCCCTCCCTTTATAGCACAGCTGGGCCCAAGGGGTCCCCAGGCCTATCGCCTCTGCTTCTGGTCACCAGTGTGGTCTGAAGGCCCCGTCCCCATTCCCAGGAGTTACCTTAGTCTGGATAACTTGTTGTGGGAAGTCACTCATGGCATTCGTCAACCAGCCTTCCAAGCTCTTGGCAAAGTTACGAATGGCCTGTGTCAAGGTGCCTGGGAGATCGAAACACGATGTTAACAGTGAGAAAGGCAAAGCCTCGTCCCTCAGGATCAGCCATGAGTAAGATGCAAACGTAATGAAAGTTACCACCCAAAAGCAACACAGAGGAAAAGAGAACAAGAGAGTAGCACAGGCATGGGGGACGATTTGGGACCCTTAGCGAGGGGAGCCTGGAGAAAGAGTTAGGGCCTGTCCAGACGGTTCATCTCTTCTGTTCACCTATCTGTCTACACGAGGGGTTCTCACCTAGGGTGACCCTGCCCCCTGGGGGACATATGTGGTTCTCATGACTGGGAGTGCTCCTGGCCTTGAGCGGGTGGGGGCTAGGGATGCTGCTCACAGTGCCCAGGACGACCCCACAGAGAGTGACCTGTCCCCAGTGTCAGCAGTGCTGAAACTGAGACCCTGATACACATGCATGTAAATATATCCTATCAACTTCTAAATCGACTTTGAGATGGGTTATAGTAAGAAGGAAATAAGACGCTAAAAATAAAAAATTCCCCAATGTAAAAGCAAATCTACCCCAAATTCAAACCTTAATATAGACTTACTGCACACTATACTCAACAGCTGTTGGGTAGGCAAGGCCATAAGATAAATGCAATCATTATGCTGTTTCCCATTTTCTGGCACAAAAGCAGCAGTGCAAGAAAGACCGAGGGTCTCCAAGCACTGACACAAATGTGCATAGGTCATCTGCCAAGTGTAACATATGGTGTCTGCTGGAGGCATTAAGAGTGAGGCCTCCCATTTGACCCAGTGATCTTACTTCTGGGAATATATCCCAAGAAACACCAATCAGAAAGGATATATGCACCCCTATGTTCATAACAGCACAATTCACCATAGCTACGATTTGGAAACAGCCTAAGTGCCCATCAGCAGATGAGTGGATTAGAAAGCTGTGGTACATCTACACAATGGAATACTATGCTGCTGTAAAAAAGAAGGAACTCCTACCATTTACAACAGCATGGATGGGACTGGAGAGCATTATGCTAAGCAAAATAAGTCAGTCAGAGAAAGATAAATATCACATGATCTCACTCATTTGTGGAATAGAATAAACAACATAAACTGATTAACAAAAACAGATCCAGAGACAGAGAAGCATCAATCAGAACGTCAAACCTCAGAGGGAAGGTAGGAGAGGGTGGGAGTAAGGGTGAGAGATCAACCAAATGACTTATATGCATGCATATAAGCCTAACCAACGGACACAGACACCAGGGGGGGTGAGGGCATGAGCAGGGGGGTGGGAGTGGGGCAAAAGGGGATAAGGACACATATGTAATACCTTAATCAATAATAATAATAATAATAATAATAATAGTAATAAAGTGAGGCCTCAGCCTTGGCCAGTAGCTCAGTGGTTAGAGCATCTGCCTGCACACCAAAGGGTTGTGGGTTCAATTCCCGGTCAAGGGCATGTACCTGGGTGGCAGGTTCACTCCCCACCATTGGTTAGAGTGCATACAGGAGGCAATCAGTCTGTATGTCTCTCACATCTCTCTCTCCCTTTTCCCTTCCCCACTTCCACTCTCTCTGAAAAAGCAATGGGGAAAATATCCTCTGGTGAGGATTAAAAAAAACAATGAGGCCTCAGGTTCCCACCTTGCTCACCCTTCACTTGGGATGACTCTGGGAGCCCACAGCAAAGTCTGGAAGTCAGGAGCTGGCACAACAGTGCCCCCTGGTGGTGGGAGTTACCACCACCACCAGAAGCCTGACAGGCAGTTAGTTCCCAGTTAGTTCCCTGGGAAGGTCCATGTCAGCCCCAGTGGGTGTAGCTAGCGAGGCCCATGATTTCATTTTTTTCTCCTTTCCTAAATTAAGGATGATGGAATCTGGAGGAAATTCTATAGAATCCACCTTTTGGTGCTAAAGAATCACAGGTTTGGGAGGAAGCTGAGTTCAGCCTCATATCAACTTGGGAGAAAGTTGATAGGAGAGATAAAACCGGATTCAGACTACCCCTAGTGCTTTCAGCAAATGCAGCAGCCTGGAGGGGCATGGATGTCCTGAGACTTTGGTCCCACAGTCTAGAACTCCTTTGGGGACATCAGAGACCCAGAAGCCCACAGTGTTGGGCAATAGCATGAAACCCTAAGCCCCGCTCAGACTAGGTGGGCAGCCCTCACCAGAGCCGTAAGGCCCCCCTCCTTCTCTCCCCGGGTCAACGACAAGGAAAACATGCAGACAGGGGTGAGCATCTTTCCAGGGTGACTAAGCTGCTGCTCTCACTGGATTCTCAGTGGCCCAGTCTGAGCTGGACCTGACAGAGTGGCTGCAGAGGTGCAGGGGAGAAAGGAGAGAGGCAGGTGAGCAAGCTGCTTACTGGGTACTGGCCGCAGCACATCAGGGATGAGGACCTCCACCAGGGCCTGGTAGAGGATGTGGTCACAGTTCCTCATCCACTTAAGGATGGGGTCACATTTACACAGAGACATCAGCTTGTCCTTCGGGAGGATGGCGGCTTCGGGAATCTCATCACTGTAGGAGAATGGGGGAGACGAGGTGAGCCAAGGCCTGGAGACCACCCATGCAGGTCATGCGTCCACCCCCCACCTATGGCTGAGATCATGACACTTCCCACTGTGGCTGCTGCTGACTTTTTTTGGGGATGGCATATGTTCACCAATAAAACACGCACTTGAAACAAGTGAATGGGCAATGCTAATTATAAATCAACTGTCAGAAGTATAAAAACATGTAATTACGGGGGGAGCGCCAATTCTTGTAAAGTAGATGCATTTGTCTGTGGGTCGCAGTGTGGGTGTCATTGCGCCTGTCTGGGGAACAACCACGGTACCTGGCTGGTAGAGAGGCAGGGCTGTCGCTGGAGGAGGCTTTAGCATTCCAGAAGGAAAGCCACAGCTTCTCGATGTAGTGGAACTGGAGGTTCATCACGACATCTAAAGTTGCCTAGAAGGAAAATTGGCCGTTAGACGCATGAATGTGGGTGTTCAAAAGGGCGTGGGTCGTTCTAGCTGGTTTGGCTCAGTGAATAGAGCATCGGCTTACAGACTGAAGAGTCCGGGCTTGATTCTGGTCAAGGGCACATGCCCAGGTTGCAGGCTCCATCCCCAGTAGGGGGTGTGCAGGAGGCAGCCAATCAAAGATTACCATTGATGTTTCTATCTCTCCCTTCCTCTCTATATATTAAAGGGTGTGGATCACATGTCATCAGGACATTCTAAGCAGTCAGTGGTGATTCAGGCTGTGCCTTTTGAAATCAGAGAGAGATCACAGTGGAGATGGAAATGGACAAAGGGGCACTGTCCAGGGGACAAAGATTCTATCTGCTCCTTGGCTAGAGGGAACAGGGGCTGCTCTGGGTCCTCTGTGTTGTCAGGGACACCTGGGGATGCCTGAGGATTTGGTAGTCCTGGGGAGGCACACTGGACTCTGCACCCAGGCCCTGGTTCCCACCGAGGTTCCCACAGAATCCCCACAGCCCAGGTGCGGGCTCTTCCCAGGGGCCACCTGAGGGGCAGTCACCTCACAGTGCCGCCGGTAGGCCAGCTGCAGGGCCTTGATGTCTTGAAGTGTGATGCTCTCCTGCAGCAAGACGCTGCCCAGGTCAGGCGCTGGGAACTCCGGGAAGACGTGGGAAACATCTGGGGGGGTGGGGAGGACACGGAAGCAGGGTCATCAGCAGACCTGCAGAAGGTCCACGAGCCGAAGCCAGGCTGGGCGTCCCGTGTGCTGGGGAACGCTATCCAGAAGTGGTGGTGACCCCCTGACAACCCTGGGCGGCATCCTGGCTTCCCTGAGCAGTTACACAGCTTTGGACGCTGGGGTTCTCAGGTACAGTGTGGGGACAGCAGCATCACCTCCCATCAACATGAAATATGCTGAGACAAGACAAAGCACTGCACCAGGGCCCAGACAGTGAGTGTTCTCATCACCCCAACAGGGGAGCCAGCCAGAACAGTGCCTCTGGGGACAAGGCTGGCCTGTGGTGATCCCGGGTCTGACAACCTCTCTAGAAGACCCAACACAGGAGGCTCTGTTCAGGCTCAAGAAATACATTAAAAATACACCAGGCCACTGATGTCTCAGTGTGTGTATGCTTGACACTGATCCCCGTGACCCTCCCTGGGCATGTCCAGTGGCAGGCTCTTAGGATGCAATCCCAAGAAAGCAGTGGGGCCACCGGGTGGGTGGGTGGGTGGGTGGGGAAACGGTCTCTCCCACAGTTCCCAGGGAAGAGGACCAGGCAACCCTTTGTGAGGGCACCAGGAGGGGAGAAATCCAGTTTTTCAGGGGTCTTGAGCATCCAGTTAAGCAAGGAGGAGAACCCAGGAGGACAGCCAGATCCTGCTGCTGCCCTGAGCTGACAGGTTTTACAATAGAACATCTAGCTCGGCTGGTGTGGCTTGGCTAGTTGGAGTATCGTCCTGTACACTGAAAGGTCTCAAGTTCGATTCCTGGTCAGTGCACATATTCAGATTGCAGATTCAATCTCTGGTCAGCGACTGATCAATGTTTCTCTCTCACGTCAATGTTTCTCTTTCTCTCTCCCCACCTCCTCTAAAATAAATAAACAAACATATCCTCATGTGAGGATTAAAAATAAAATAAAATAAAATAGGACATCTAGTCTTCTTTCTGATGGGCATTTATTTTATTTAGTTTTTTTTTTTTGTTAATCCTCACCCAAGGATATTTTTTTCCATTGATTTTTTTTTTTTTTTTTTTTTTTTAGAGAGAGTAAAAGGGAGGATGAGGGAGGGAGAGAGGAAGAGAGAAAGAGAGAGAGAGAAAAAGAGAGAAACATCAATCTCAGCACATGCACCCACACATGCACCCACTGGGTCCAGGGATCAAACCTGCAATCCAGGTACAGTCCCTTGACTGGGAATCGAACCCTCAACCTTCTGGTGCACAGGCCGATGTTCTAAGCACTGAGCCACATTGGCCAGGACTATTTATTTTTTTGATGGTCATTTTATACATTAATTTTGGGGACATATGCTGATTGTTCTAAAATCTCAGGGATAACACAACGAAGTTTATCTAAAACTTTCTATGTAACAAAAAAGGTGTCAGGCTCTGCTGAGTAGCTCAGTTGGCTGGAACGTTGTCCAGATATGCCAAGGTTGGGAGTTTGATCCCTACTCAGGGTACACACAAGAATCAGTTAATGAATAAGTGGAACAACAATAACAAAATGTATCTCTCTCAAATAAAGAGAAATTTATAAAAAAGAAAAGGTGTCACACAAGAAAACTGTGTAATGCACCCCTGTAGATGCTGCTGGTGCCAAAACCCACAGGCACCCAGAAGTGCTGAGGAGATCCAGAGCTTTCACAGCAGGCCCTGCACCCGGGTGGAGGTGTCACTGCTCACCTATGTATTGCTGGTGGTGCTGGCTCTGGGCGGCCATGGCCTGCTCTGGCGTGCTGTGTAGGCTGCTGTGTGAGCCATTGTCCCCAGGGCTGTCCGACTTCTGGACTGGTCGGTACCTGGGTAGAAAACACATGTGCCACCATGAGGCCCCGGCAACACTGCCTAGAAGGGGCCTGAGGAGCACAGGGCTGAACAGGGTACAGTTGGTGTGTGTGTGTATAATCTATAATAATATCTATAATAATAAAAGCATAATACGCTAATCAGACCGGATAGCCAAATGACCCTCTGGACGTCATACCGGAAGTCCTTCCAGACAAAGCTACGGTGGCAGGGGCCAAGGAAGAGTGGTTAGGGGCGATGAGGCAGGCAGGCAGAGTGGTTAGGGGCAATCAGGCAGGCAGGCAGGCAGGCAGGCGAGCGGTTAGGAGCCAGTGGTCCCAGATTGAGAGAGGGATGTCTGACTGCTGGTTGAGCCCTGATCCCACAGGGGGTCCCGGATTGCGAGAGGATTCAGGCTGGGCTGAGGGAGCTTCCACCCCCTACCATGCATGAATTTCATGCACGGGGCCTCTAGTTTTAAAATGATTGCAGTCAAATACACATAACAAAATGTACCACCTTAATAATTTTTAAGTGTATAGCTCAGTGACATTAAGTACATTCACATAGTTGTACAACCATCACCACCATCTCCCTCCAGAACTTTCCATCTTCCCAAACTAAACTATGTCCCTATTAAACACTAACTCATCCCTGCCCTTCCCCAGCCCCTGGCTCCCACCATCTACTTTCTGTCTCTATGAATCTGACTCTTCTAGGGAACTTCTATGCCTGGACCTCCTACAATATTTGTCCTTTTGTGTCTGGCTTCTCTCACTGAGCATAATGTCCTCTAGGTTCATCCCTATTGTCATGTGTCAGAGGTTCTTCCTCTTTACAGCTGAATCCTATTCTATTGCATATATATATATATATATATATATATATATATATATATATATATATATTACACTTTAATGATCCATTCGTCTGCTGTTGGAATCATCGATTTATTGGGATCATTGATTAGAACTTTATTGGGGTCACCGACTGAAATAAAGGCGCCACTCTGCCAGGGAATGTGGATAGTGGGGAGACTGTGTGTGTGTGAGGCAGGGAGTATATATATCTTTCACTCAATTTTGCTGTGACCTAACACCACTCCAATAATAATGTCTATTTTTTTATATATATATAAAAGAGAACAGTCCGTAAGTTCTGTTAGCTTGAGGGTGCATCCTCGGCCCCAAGTCCTGCTGGCCTCCTTCATGTCAGTGGAGGTGCATGTCTTGGCTCTCCCAGGACACTGAGACTGAGGTTAATGAGTTTGTTTTCTCTACTGCAGAATAGGAGTCCCCTCATACGAATGTATTTAATGTTTGAGAAACATCCTCCCTAGAAAAACCCGAGCCCTGTCCCCTTCCTCAGGCCAGCCTCAGCCCGGTAACTCACCTCGGTTTCTGATGCACAGGCTGCTGCCGCATGGCCATGTACTGGGTGTCCTCCTGCAGCCGGTTCAGGGGCGAGTCCGGCTTTAGACGGATCCCATAGTAATGATACTTTGAGTTGCCCCTAGAAACCAAACACCAGGTCAGCTCTCCCTGCAGATGTCCGAAAGGACAGGAGGTGCTCTGTTTTGGCACCCGCACTTTGGGCCCTTGGGTTCAGTGTTTTCTGGACCTTATGGGAAATGCTTACAAGCTGTCCAGGGCCAGAGAGGTTTAGAAAATTCTGCAACTACCTCCCCCTCTGGGAGGTTCCCCTCTTGTATTTTAGCATGATAAAGGCTCTGAGAAGTCCTGCAGTCAGAAAACCAGTTCTGTGGCTAAATTCTGTAAAAATATTCTCTGTCAAGGATCAAAGTGGCAGAGGACAAGAGAAGACTTGCACATTCTCTTGGCCAGGATGCTGGCTTCTGAGAGGGCATGAATGTTCCCGGCCACCCACTTCCATATGACTTCACTGAAAGCAAGTGCTAAGCCTGTCACTGATCACGGCCACATGATCTCTAGGCCACTGATCACGGCCACTGATCACTGTCACTGATCACGGCCACATGATCTCTAGGCCATTCACTTTAAGGAGACTGCAGCCACTTTTTTTTCTAGTGAGAGGGGTGTTTGCATTATTGTCTGGTGAAATTTATGACACATGAGGTTCTCCGGCAGCCATAGGCCAAGGGCAGGCCATGGTAGGTGGGTCCAAGTACAGTGGAAAACATCAGGAAAGAGTAAATCCAACCCTATTAGATAATCCTGAGGCAGCTTAGAAAAACCTATTATTATGGAAATTTTCAAACAAAGAGAGAGCTGAAGCGAACCCCTGCATCCTGGCATCTGAAGAGAACTGAACCACAGCCTGCACCTTGGCCCTGGCCCGGCCAATGCTGCCGTCAATTCGGGGCAGCCCTAAGTCCACCCAGAGGCATGTCAGTCAGGAAGTGTGGGCAGGAGAAGGAAGCCCCATGTTCTCCAAAAGCTTAATTTCTACATAAAGAAAGAGGAAGAATGGGTGGGTGTGCGGGCTGTCAGACACCCGCTTCTACCCACCTGGTACCCAGCCGCCGTGTCCTCAGGCCCATAAACACGGAGCGAATCAGTTTCCCAAAGGAGGCGGCGTTCACAGGGTCCAGCTTGTGCTCCTGGCAGTGCCGAAGGTAATGGTTATACAGAGAACTTCGGGGGAGACTGACGCCTTCAGCAGTTTCATAATTATCTAACAGCCACTGGAGCTGGAGAAAGAGACACAGTCCTGACTGTCAGATTCCCCCTTGCACCAAAATGCTAACCGCATGCTTTCCCTTCACCTCGCATGGTGAGGAAATTCATTGCTACTGTCATGGATTTGGGTTCAAGAGATTCTGGGCACGTTATTCAGTAGCTTCTTTTCACCTGCTTCTTTATTCCTTCCATTTTCATTCTTCTTGACTTAATTGAGAAAAATATACATGGATGGAGACCTTGTACAATTTGTTCTTAAAATCATTTAAACACGCACACGCCCCCGATGCTGCTTAACACCAAATGTCTTCTAAACCCACGGGAACGGAGATCAATTCTGAGGACGAGAAAGAGGCAGATTCAAGAAAACGCTGGACCGTGAGCACCATGCCCTGCACTGGCCAGCTGTCCATGGAGACGATCTAGTATCTCCTGCAGGTCTTGACCGAGCAGAGCATAGATAAAAATTGAGTGAGACACCTATGAGGCCCGTGTGGCGGACTTTGTGCTCAGGCCAGGGCAGGAAAAAGAATGTAAAATTGAAGTTGCTGCCCCCAAAGGTGGCTAGTGTTGGACAGGCAGGAGCCGCCCTTGTAGAAAGCTAAGTCTCCACATGGGGCAACACGCCCGCCTGGGAGCCCCAAGCACAACGCCCCGAAAGCTTGTAGTTTGATTCTGGCTGCCACTCTGCTATGTGAGTACAAAAGGCCTTACCACGCACAGGCTTTGGGGACGGGCAGGAGCCATGTGCACAGGAATAAGCCTGAGGCAGGATCCTTGTGGGAGGTGGGGGTCTATCTAAGCTGCCGCCTCTGTCCAGACAACCCCACTGATGACGACGGTGGATGACGACGATAGTGGATGGGGCAGGGGCCACGTGGTAACACTGGTCCTGGGCTATATAGGGCGAGCATATTGTGTGCGTGGTGGGCTGGAAGGAGCACTCACCAGGGGTCCTGAGGGAGGAAGGCTAATACCTGGCCCACTACCGAAGGTAATGGTTAGAAAGAGAACTTCAGCGAAAACTAGAGAAAGGTTGGGGAAGTATGATTCCTTTCCCCCAACTCTATGTCATTTAAATTAAAAGCAGACTTCTCTGTTTGGGTGATTCTGTTGAACTGATATCGAGGTCATCATGAGATTAGGAATGCATAGTTATCTTCCTCCAAGTAGAAGTGACTACAGGGAGAACTGAAACCATTTCCCACAAGAACAGTTAGTTATACTTCCTCTTTCTTTTACGTAAGTTACCATGAAAGGAAACTGATTTGAGGGGCAAATGAGTAAAGACATGAAGAAGCTGAGGGAGGGAAGAGTCTCGGGCAAAGGAACAGCCCATTCAAAGGCCTGTTGAGGCAGAACTGTGCCTGAGGTGTTGGAGGAGCAGTGAAGAGGTCTCTGTGGCTGGAGCAGAGTTGAGCGAGGAGGAGAGAGGGAGGAGTTGAGAGCAGGGAAAGGATGGGGAGGTCCTGCAAGGCCATTTCCGTGAACCTGGCTTCTACTTGGAGGACAATGGGGGCCCTGCAGGCTTCTGAGCAGAGAGGTGCAAGGATCTGACTTAGGTTTTAGTAGGATCACTCCGGCAGCTGCCATGAGAATGGCCTGGGAGCCGAGGGTTGGCTTAACAATCCACGGGAGAGATGGTGTGTGTGTGTGTGTGTGTGTGTGTGTGTGTGTGTGTGTGTGTCGCCATAGTGGTGGAAATGGGAGAAGTGGTCTTATTGTGGATCGTTCTGAAGGTGATGTCAAGGAGCAGCAGTGAGGTGCAGAAGGAGATGGAAAGCAAGGATGAGCACTGGAAGTACTCGGTGAGCAGGGACAATGGTGAGAAGAGAAGGGGTTAGGGGGGTGCCAGGGCTCAGCTCTGGATACTAAAATGTGGAGTTGGGATAGGGGTCCAGGCAGATGCCCTGCAGGAAAACAACCTGTCCTGACAGCAGCAGGGATGGGGTCAGCAAGGCAGGGAGGGTGAGTCAGGAATAGTGAAGGAATAACGGTCCTGTCAAGACCATTGCTAGGCATGTCAAAATAATTTGGAACAGCTTCTGAGACAAGGGACCCATCCCATGAAGCTGCCACTCTAGCCAAGCCCCATCTTAGTCTGAAGGCGATAGCTTGGTCATTATACTGGCCTGCAGTTGGCCATCAACTAAAGGCTAAAGGATCCTTGACAATTTGTGTGTTTTTTTAATTAAAAAGTCATATAGGCCCTACCCAGTTTGACTCAGTGGAAAGATGGCCCTCGGACTGAAGGGTCTTGGGTTTAATTCCAGTCAAGAGCATTAAGTACCTGGGTTGCAGGCTCGATCTTCGGCCCTGGTTGGGGCAAGTGCGGGAGGCAACCAATCGTGTCTCTCTCATAATGATATTTCTCTCTCCCTCTCCCTTCCACTCTCTCTAAAAATCAATGGGGAAAAAATATAATCTGGTGAAGATTAACAACAAAAACATCATATAATCCTAATATAATTCATAAGAGCAGGGTTTGGAAATAAGCCTCATTTTAGTAGACAGTGGCTGCCTCCCCATAACAGTGACTTGGTGAACATGTTGTGGGGTCCCTGAGTCAGTGAGTTTTGGGGGTGGGGTGGGGGGAAGCTTCTCACACAGTGATCTGGGGACAGTAGGGTGGTGGTTCTGGGAGAAGCCAGGCACCCCCAATGCTCTTGGTGGGGGACCTTGACTGAGGCCAGGCATGTCAGTGGGAGGCCACAGTGACACCAGTGGGTGAAGGTGTTTTCATCCTCAGCACCATCTTCATCACCTCCTTCCTCTGAAAAAGCTATCCCTTGTTTTCACGCCACCAAATCACAGCCACTCCTATTTTAGAAACCGCTCACTTGAGACCCCCTTCCTGTGGGATTTCCACATTAGGCTGTAGGGTTCCTTCAACCTGCAGACCTCTAGGTCTGAGCCCCCAAGGGCAGCATGGGAAGTTTTTGGGGGGACCCTGACATTGGCTGGATCTGGAACATGCTGCCCAGCCCTCCTGGGCTGCAGGCATCACCACCTGCACCTACCCCGAGACAGTGCATGGGAAGAAAACAGTAATAGTTTCTGGCAGACTGGTTTGCATAGGCAGGTTTTCTCACACCACTGAGGTTCTGCCCTCGCAGTCCAAGCTCTGGTTCCTTTTGCTCCCACAGCCCTGATGCTGGGGCGATACTGTGACAGCCCCCTGCCCCTCCCCTCCCCCCCACCCCCCTCCGAGCCAGGCTCATCTGCTCTGGATTGGGCTGGCAAAGGATTAGGGACTGTGGCCCCTGTTGCCCAAGACTAAAGCGATCTTAGATGTAGGCAGCCATGGTGACAACTGAGCCGAGGTCAGAGGGCAGGCTCAGCCAACTGGGACTGTGACAGGTGTCAACAGGACACACTGCCCATCTCTTTACATCTTCTTCCCGCTCTTACAATCGGCAAGGACAGCTCCAGGGGACTCCACCCAGCGTGCACAGTCAACTCTTTAGAAAGATCTGTCTATTCCCTTTGACTCCAAATTGCCAAGCCCCAGCTCCCATTAGCAACTCCTGTTAGAAGGAGGCTCAACCATAGATCAGCAGAGAGAAAACAAACACGGGAGATTTTCCTGCTCAGAAACCAACTCAGGAACATAAACCGTCTGGAAGCACCAGGAAAGTCTGCCTTCCGAAAGAAAAGTGTTAGGAGGCCAGGAGCAGCCCTGCAGCCAGACCAGCAGCACATGCATTTCCCGAGACATGTTAAAATTCCACGGACACACGTGCTGTCTGCTGGGGTCTGTGCCCCCATCCTGCCTTCCTCACAGGGCTCTCCCCAGGACCGACCTAGTGCCGGCCCACGGGCTGTGGCGTGGCCATGTAGGCCTGCTTGACAGCTGAAGCAGGCCTGTCCCCATTGAACAGAGGTGGCCCCTGGAGCAGACTGTCATTCTGCACACATTCTAACCAGTGCACTCGGAGTGTGACAGGATGGGAGTAAGTATCCTTCCCTCCGAGCACTCACTGAAGAATTTCCCTCTCCAGCTGTGCCCACAGGCGACAACTGTCCAGCAGTGATGGGCAACAGGGTGGCAATGACCCACCCAGCCTGGGGGGTCCTCTGTGCTTTTCCTGAGACAACTCAGTGGCTGCTTTTCCTTCTAGTAACCCACCTCAAGGCTGAGGAGTGCAGACCTTCATTACGTGTGCCTGGAGCAGCGGGCCTCGCCTGTGCCAACCCATACACCCAGAAGTTTTGGGGCCCTTCTCTAGCTCTGCTCTGCCTCAGAACCACTTCCTTTGAGGCAACACTTGGCCAGGACTATAGTCTTGCTGGGGCCTCAGTTAGGATCGTGATTGACGACAGGGGACTTTTTCTTGATGTTTTAATTCTCAAAAGAATTAAAGACATTTGGGGTCAAATCCCAACCTAAGTGCTTGAGAAGCACATTCTGATCTCAGTGGCCTGTCCTACTTTTACATTTCTACTTCCACAACAAGCTAAACTGAGAGCATTAGGAGAAGCAGAAGGAAAAGGAAGGAGCATGAGGAGCCCACAGCTTCCTTCTAAATTGTCCCCGGAAACAGAGACTCTTAATCATCACCAGTGCCATCCTGTCCCATGAGGCAGCCCAGGGACAAAGATGTTTGCCTCCTCCTGGCATGGGACCCACAATCACGGTTTTCCCCAGGAGGCAAGTGAAGGAGAAAGATTTTTTACAAAAGCCCAAATTAGTAGGAATGTATTGCTTTGCATTTTTCTCAAATTACGCCCCCCTCCCCACAAAGTACTGATCATAGGGAACTTAGCTAAGAAACTTTATAGCATTCCCTATCCTGTGTCATACTTTGTTATTGTTGCTTATTTTAGTATTAACTTTATTTATAATGCTTGTGATCTGGCAGGCATTGTTGGAAGCACACCACGTGTATTAAATAATCTAATCCCCATAACATGCCCCTAAAGAAGTAGGTACTCTGATCATCTACCTTTAGGAATGAAGAACTTGCCTCCATCCCCTTTCCATTGTAGGATATTTTTGCTGCATAAAGAACTCCAGGCTAGCTTCTCTCCCACTTTCAACATTTTAAAGGTATCAAATCATTTCCTTCACTTATTGTTGAAATGCCCATGCAGGTACGTGCACAGTGGGGCAGACCACCAGGCGACACACACTTACATGGCTGTTGAGTAAACCGCTTTTGTGTGATGTGATCCCTTCGCTTTTTTGGAGGTTTTCGATCGCCATTTCAAGCTAAAGAAAATGTGTGCAGAAAACAAAACAAAATGGAAAAAAAAAAAAAAGGGAAATCAGATGATTAGCATCAGCCAAGACTTGTTTTTATTAATATCTAAATAAATGATTCAAGCGCCTACAAAATAAAAATAAGGCTTAATGCAGGCAGGGGAGATGGGTTAAGTCGTGAGTTGAAGCTACAGCCAAGCGTGTTACTTCATTACATGCAGATGAGCCCAGGAGCCTGAGGAGCACACATAGCAGATGAAGTTGTGATGTGAACATGGGCTGCATGTGCACAGGCACACCATGAACACTGAGTCGCTGCCTACATCCAAATGTGAGCAAAACCAGAGAATAATCACCCGCTGCTCCCCCCACACGTCATCTGTTGCTAGGGAGAATCAGATGACCAACAGAGCTCAACGACCGTTGGTAGCACTGACTTCCTGGCCAGTCTGTCCTGTCACAAATCCAGGGTCTCTCTCCTGGATACTGTGGGAAAATACCAACAAGAACAAAGACCCAGGCCCTGCCATCAGAGGCAATGGACCCTGGGGTCACTGGACATGTCACAGAGATAAGCTCCTGAACGTTTATGAAGTGTGAGCTGTGCAAAGAGGGATGTGCAGCAATGAGAACGGAGCTATCAGGCAGGCCTTCCTGGCGGGAGGGGCACATTTTAGTTGGGTTCTAAGGATCTCATGGACGTGAGGACTGAAGTGGTGCCACAGGTCTAAGCAAAGGAAGAAACACCCCACTGTATGTGCTGAATTTGACCTTGACTTGTACATGGAAATTTAAACTCTGCTGTGGCCCATCACAATATGCAGAGAACTGCAATGAAAAGCAATGAACCTAAAGCATATGCTGTCTGTCCTCAAAACCAGGAAAGGCAAAGACTTCAGCAATGCTTCTGCAAAAAAGCTGTTTGAACAAGTATTCCAGAAAGTGTAGTGGGGCTGGGTTCAGGAACGAGAGGAATACTATTTCACCCATCACTTCTTCTTTTTTTTAAAGCCTTACCTGAGGATATGTTTTCCATTGATTTTAGAGAAAGGGAGAGAAAGAAACATCAATCGGTACACGCCCCAACCAGGGATGGAACCCACATCCTGGGTAAGTGCCGTCGCCAGTAATCTGAAGTGCCTCGACCTTTCAGTGTGCGAGACAACTACTATTGTTTATGTACACTCTTGCCAATGCTATTCAACACTGCACCGTTAGTTCCGGCCAGGGCAATTGGAAAACAATAACAAATAAAAGGCAACCAAATGTGAGAGGAAGAAATGAAACTATCTCTGTTTGCAGATACCATGATCTTAAATATAAAAAATCTTAAAGGATCCATAAAAGACAATTAAGGCTCATTAATGAATTCATAAAAGTTGCAGTATATAAGAGCAACATACAAAAATCAGTTACGTTCCTGAGTAATGAACACTATGAAGAGGAAATTAAGAAAACAACCCTACTTACAATAGTATCAAAGAGAATAAATACCTAAAAATAAATTTAACCAAGGAGGTGGAATACTTGTACAATGAAAAGTATAAAACACTGTTGAAACTAAAGATGACCAAAATAAACAGAAAGATATCCTATGTTCATGCATTGACAGACTTAATATTGTTATATGGCAATACTCTCCAAAATGGTCTATAGAATCAATGCAATCCCTGTAAAAATTCTCTATTAAACTTCCAACTGCTTTACAGAAACAGACAAATTGACCCTAAAATTCATATGGCATTGCAAAGGACTCCCAATAACCGACACAATCTTGAAAAAGAACAAAGATGTAAGACTCACACTTCCGATTTCAAACTTAACACAAAGTTACAGTAATTGACACAGTCCATTCCTGCGATAAAAATAGACATGCAGATCAATGGGGTAGAATTGAGAGTCTAGAAGTAATCCCATACATCTATGGTCAGCTGATTTTTGACAAGGGTGTCAAGACCATTCAATGGAAAAAGAAGAAAATTTTCAAAAAATGGCACTGGGAGAACTGCACGGCCACATGCAAAGAATCAAGCTAGACCTTTACATCATATACAAAAGTCAACTCAAGATGGATCAAAGAACTAAATGAAAGAACTAAAACTATAAAACTCCTAGAGGAAAACATCAGGTAATCATGTGAAACAAGGTTATCTTCATGATTTTGGATTTGGCAATGAATTCTTAGATGACATCAAAAGGACAAACCAACATTTAAAAATAATTTTAAAGATAAACTGGAGTTCATCAAAACTAAAAACTTTAAAAATATATATATATATCTTATTGATTTTTTACAGAGAGGAAGGGAGAGAGATAGAGAGTTAGAAACATCGATGAGAGAGAAACATCAATTAGCTGTCTCCTGCACACTCCCTATTGGGGATGTGCCCGCAACCAAGGTACATACCCTTGACCGGAATCGAACCCAGGACCCTTGAGTCTGCAGGCCAATGATCTATCCACTGAGCCAAACCGGTCAGGGCAAAACTAAAAACTTTTGTGCACTGCCCAGCTGGCATGTGGTTGAGCACTGACCTATGAACCAGGAGGTTATGGTTCGATTCCCAGTCAGGGCATATGCCTGGGTTGCAGGCTCGATCCCCAGTGTGGGGGTGTGCAGGAGGCAGCCGATCAATGATTCTCTCTCATCATTGATGTTTCTCCCTCCCTCCCTCCCTCTTCCTTCCTCTCTGAAATAAGTAAAAACGAATATTTTAAAAAACTTTTGTACAGCCTCAGTGGATAGAGCGTCGGCCTGTGGACTTAAATGTCCCAGGTTCGATTCCAGTCAAGGGCATGTACCTTGGTTGCAGGCACATCCCCAGTAGGGAGTGTGCAGAAGGCAGCTGATTGGAGTTTCTCTCTCGTTGATGTTTCTAACTCTCTATCCCTCTCCCTTCCTCTCTGTAAAAAAATCAATAAAATATATTAAAACAAACAAAAAAAACAAAATAAAAACTTTGTACACCAAATGACACTAATAAGAGAGTGAAAGGACAACCCACACTCTCCCATACTAGTAAATCATGTATTTGCTAAGGTCTTGTATTTAGAATATTAAAGAACTCTCATAACTCACCAACAAAATAACAACCCAATTAAAAATGGCAAATGGCTTGAATGGGCATGTCTCCAATAAGCGCGTGAAAAGATCCTCAACGGCATTAATCATTAGGGAAATACAAGATTAAAATCACAATGAGATACCACTTCATATCCACCAATATGGCTTAAAAAAAAAAAAAAAGATAATGAAGTGTTGGGGAGGAAACGTGTAGAAATTGGAACCCTTATACACTGCAGGTGGAAAGTCAAATGATGCAGCTTCTGTGGAAAACAGTATGGCAGTGCCTCAAAAAGTTAAACATAAATCCAGTAACCCATATTACACAGCAATTCTACTCTTAGGTATGTATTTAAAAGAACGGAAAACAGGTGTTTAAACAAAAACGTTTATACAAATGTTCATAGCAGCATTATTCATAATGGCAAAAAGTGGAAAAACCCAAATACCAATCACAGATTAATAGATAAACATAGTATGCACCATCTATACTATGGAGTATTACTCAGCTATGAAAAGGAGTGAAGCAATGACATGGGCTACAATGTGGATGGACCCTGAAAACATCTCACACACCGTATTGTTCATTTATGTGAAATGTCCAGAACAGGCACATCCACACAGACAGGAAGCAGACTGGTTCCAAAGGGATGGGAAGTAACCGCTAACTGGTACAGGGTTTCCTTTTGGGGAGATGAAAATGTTCTAGAACTAGATAGGGTAATGGTTGCACAACATTGCGAAGGTACTAAATGTAATTGAATTGTACACTTAAATGGTTAAAATGGTGACTGTTATGTTATGTGAATTTTACCTCAATAAAAAGATATAACTAATTTAAAAATCCATTAATCTCTCTTGCAATTTGAATTAATCTTTTACTCATATGCATGGCTTTAACATCATGCACTGGTCACTTGGAAAATATTCATTCACTGAGTTGCAGATTTTCTAAATGTTGACACATTTCATTACATAATATTGAAAAATCATATTTGTTAATATCACTACCAAGCTCATTGGAAAAGAGACCAGTTTTTCAAAATTCTCTTCTCTTTTTTTTATTTCAAAAAGTACTGGCAATAAAATCTGTCAGTTGTTTTTGTGGATACACCAGGTTCACACCATTTATTTCTGAGAAAATGTCTGCCACATCTCTGAGTCTGAATGATCACAATGTGTCTGTTATTCTTTCAGGAAAAAATGGCATTTCAAAAAAAGTGGCTAGTTCCACTCAATTCATTGCACAGGAGCTTTTCCTTGAGATGGCCATCATACTTTGGCAGATAGCAGAAGACCTGTTTGTCACATAGAATATTAAAAAGACATGTAATCAAAGATTGAGATTTAATACAATTAGTAATTTTTACTACTTCATCAAGGACATTCCTAAGTAAAACTGGTATCTGATATTTTATCTTTTTTTTCTACTGAAAGCATATTGGTGAAAGGTCAGTGTCTTCTAGAAGAGTTTATTGCCTCTGCCTTGATTTGTGCTCAACTGTTTCAAGGGTGTTGATTTTGCACAATCACTGCAAATGATGATACAGCAAAATGGTAACTAGTATTATTGGCTTAGTATTATTATGAAAAGTTTTGACCCCCTTAAGAGATCCTGGGGACACCCACTGGTTCACCAGTCATATTTAAGGCTGACTGCTAAAAATCATGTATTACGAGTACAGAGGAAAAGAAAAGAATATAAGTTAAGATTCGCTGTGCAAGACCATCTTCAAAAACCCATAGCTATTAAATAGGATTTAGACAAGTCCAGATACAGGAAATTAATTTAATGTACTGTGAATGTCCCAAGATGTTCACTGTGTTTTAAAATACCATTAAATTATTTGAAGGCGATAAAGGTCAGGAAAACACCGTCAAGCCCCAGAAGGACAGATGCCAGACACGTTGACGCCCAGCAGTCAGGACTGAAGGCGCAGAGCACATGCATGTCCAGCAGAGTGCGCTATGGCACCACCTCCTGATCCCACATGAGAGAGTGCAGCATCCCTGAAAAGGAGCATCTGGCCCTTGAACTTGATCTAACTGAGGACCTTTAACAGTCCGCTCGGTGGCTGGAGAAGTTAGGCTTTAACCTTTATATATGCTTAAAATGAAAACTAATTTTATATTTGACGAGTTTATTTTAAAATTTTCATCAGTGCTACATGCACAGACAGGCCCATGTGTCAAATAGGACCAAAGAGCCACAGAGGCCTGCAGTGGTGCCCCAGCCCTAACCCCAGCCCCGGCAGCTTTATCTAAAATCATTTCTATTGTTTGAACTTCTGGTAATCTCCTTCACATTTCAGAATTATGCATATGCTTATGCATCTGTTTGATTTACCAGGCGCTTAATCTTTACTTTTGACTTGGTGCAATGCAGCATGTACTCCTTTCTATTGGTCATTTAATATCAGTTGCTTCTGCTACGTGAATTGTTAACAGAAGCTCATTTAAAGACTCATTCAGACGGAGGACAGAACATGTATAATACTTGTGATCAAAGATACAGTGTCTCTAAGAACCCAACGAAAGAGCAGATAACAGACTAGTTTTAAAGCTCCCAAGAATATTAAAATTAGACAATTATTTAAAAATTGTGAAAAAAAATTAAAAACCCTTTCCTTTCATGTATAATTCTATTAAGATTTTACCTGATTAAGGACTATATTAATTGGGTGTTGGTTACTTCTCCTCAAGTTTATTAGCATCTACCTCAATGGCCATCCTATAATAACCTTGTTAAAAGGACCTGCCATGGAGGTAACCCCTACAAAGGGCCAGCAATGACAACTATTGATGAAATACCTGCTAATCCAGGCTGGGTCTTCCCTAATTCAATTTCTAGACCATGCCTCCTGGGAAGGGGCAAGGATGGTCCTTGGAAAGAGCAGAGAAAAGTTGGGACAAGGACAGAAACTTGCGGTAGCTCAGCCTCCATCCTAAACCCAGCATGCTTACATGACCACAGTGGAGGAAATAGACATTTAGATGTTGCATGAGTAACCCCCTTGGGTCTTTAAAGTAATCGGGGAGTATTTTAAAAGAAGGAAGCAGCACAATGGGAATTCTGAGGCAGGAACATAAACCCTAGAATTACGCCTGGAGAAAGCGACCATCCCACAGTTAAGGGTCAGGGAGGAAGAAGGGGGAACAGTGGGCTCACCCCAGGAGAGAGGGAGGCTGGCTTAGGAAATGGGACATTTTAAATCTGTTTGTCCGTCTTTATTTTGTTAATTAAGCATTTTAAAGTTATGTAAGTAATATTACATGTGCATGCTGTATAAAAATCTGATTAGGCCAGAGGCATATAAGTCTCCATACTGGGCCAGGACTGGGATGGGGCCAACAAGGCACCCAGGGCACCAAACTTAAGGAGGTGCTCATGCTCAATGTATTAAAAAAAAAAGTTCAACAGAAAACTTTATTAAAAACTCACCATTTGGGCCCTGGCTAGTGTGCTCAGTGGTTAGAGCATCAGCTGGTGCACTGAAGGGTCACAGGTTAGATTCATAGTCAAGGGCATGTACCTGGATTGCAGGTTTGATCCCTGGCCCCGGTTGGGGAGCGTGCAAAATGCAAACAATGTATCTCTCACATCAATATTTCTCTCTCTCTCCCCTCTCTCCCTTCCACTCTCTCTAAAAATCAATGGAGAAAATAGCCTCAGGTGAAGATTAAAAACAAACAAACAAACAAACAAATCACCATTTGGGCAAATCACTCAAGATTTATAATACCAGGAGCATTTGAGATCTTGCTTCCCGTCATGTCATCTGGTTGGCTCAAATAAACTCATAAAATGTATTTTACTAGTAAAAGTTTTTATAACACATGAAAATTTAGCCCAGCAGGTGTGGCTCAGTGGTTGAGCATTGACTTATGGAACATGAGGTCACAGTTCAATTCCCAATCAGGACACATGCCTGGGTTGTGAGCTCGATCCCCAGTAGGAGGCGTGCAGGAGGCAGCTGATTGATGATTCTCTCTCATCATTGATGGTTCTCTCTCTCTCCCTCTCCCTTCTTCTCTGATAAAAAATAAAATAAAAAAGAAAATTTAACCAGAAATAAAGACTCAAGACAATGTCACCAAACGTTTGAAATCACTTATTGAGGGTATAGGTAGTGATTTGCTCTGATCTTCATGCTCCCTTTTCAGGATTAACTTAAAATCCCATAACTCTAATATGAAAGAATTGGCAGATGTGAAAGGATGGATACAGGAGCTGTATTTTTTGCTTGCTTGTTTATCGTTACTTGAGGATGTATTTTCCATTGATTTTTCAGAGAAAGTGGAAGGAGTGGGAGAGGAAGAGAGAGAGAGAGAGAGAGAGAGAGAGAGAGAGAGAGAGAGAGAGAGAGAGAGAGAGAGAAAGAAAAGAGAGAAACACTGATGTGAGAGACATATCAACTGGCTGCCTCCTGCACTTGCCCTGACTGAGGTCAGGATCCTGCAACCAAGATACAACCCTCTACCTGAATGAGGGTCTCAAGTTAGAGCATTAGCCAGAACCACAATCTTATGGCTCCTGGCCCTGGCTGATGCTCTAACCACTGATCCACACCAGCCAGGGCAGGAGCCATATTTTATTTCTGTTGCAAGTCTCAGGGCCATTTCTGTTCATGGCTCCCAGAAAGTCCCCCAGCTCTCACAAGCTATATCCTTGTGAGATGTTCCCATGCCAAAACCAAGCCGATACATAACACAGAGAAGGCAGAGTCAGGGATCAGATTCTCATTTGAAATGATCACTTCCTAGGGGCTTTCATGGAGATGTGTGTTAAAACACAGCCCATTCATGGATTTCCAACTGATTTAAAAACTTGATTCCTGATGAGAGGACACTGAGGGTATTAGGTCACATTTGTAATATCTTAATCAATAAAGGGGGGAAAAACCACACTCGATTCCTTAAAGGCAACCCAAACAACAAACCACAGTAGCTAGTGCCCGAGTCTGAGCTGCACATCTGCTTGCAAGCAAGAGGGTGTGGATCAGAGAGAATGCTGCTGTTTCTCATTAAACTTGTTTCCTATAATTCTAGTATATTCTACTACTATAAATTGGTGCAGTCTGATAAAACTGAGCCTGTCATATCCATGAAAGTTAACATGGCATGCAAGGAGCACTTTCTGGTCACTAGCAGCTCTAATCTTTGAGTCTGTTTAGCCAGTCCTCTAAGGGTGTGTCTGCCCCCCCCCCCAACCCGTGTCCTCCCAGCCCCTGCTGAGCTGACAGCTGGAAAAACTGAGAGGTGAGGTGGAAGCTAGGGCCTCTCAGATTGAGCAGTGGACACTGCCCCACACATTGCAGCTTCTAGAAAGCAAGTGACTTCTCTCTATGCCTGTCCTCAAAGCCAGGTTCTGGGGAGCAGTCTACACAGAGAAAAAGAGAAGACAGCAAGCCGCTCTCATGTCGGGGTGATGCCAAAACACCCTGAAAAGAACAGGGATGAGGCTAAAACATTACCTTCTATTTCAGATTAGCCCACCACCAAAATAGGAAGTTTTTTTCTAATTGAAAATCAATCAGTATAATCCATCATATTAACAGTCTAAAGAAAAAAAACAACCTCATGACCTGACCAGTTTGGCTCAGTGGATAGATGTGGGCCTGCAGACTGGAGGGTCCCGGGTTCGATTCCGATCAAGGGCATGTACCTTGGTTGCGGGCACATCCCCAGTGAGGGGTGTGCAAAAGGCAGGTGATCCATGTCTCTCTCCCATCGATGTTTCTAACTCTCTATCCCTCCCCCTTCTTCTTGGTAAAAAAATCAATAAAATATATTTAAAACAACAACAACAACAAACAAACAAAAGGATACCTCATGATCAATGAAGAAAAAGCATTTGACAGAACTCAACATCTCAAAACTAGGGATAGAAGGTAACTTCCTTTACCCGAAATAGGGCATTTATGAAAACCTATAATTAACATCACACTTAGCAGTAAAAGATGAAAAGGTTTCCCCCTCAAGACTGGGAACAAGGAAAGAATGTCCACTCACTGCTCCTATTCAACATAGTAGAGTTTTAGCCAGCAAAAAAAGGCAAGAAAAACAAAATGTTATCCAGATTGAAAAGGATGAAGTAACATTGCTATTTGCAGACAACAAAAAACTCTTGGAACTAAAAAGTTCTATAAGGTTGCAGGATGCAAGGACAACAGCCAAAAATTAACTGTATTTTCACATACTACCAATGAACAGTTAGAAACTGAATTAAAAAACCAATACCACTGTTCTGTATGTTCTAGGTTGGGGGCTATCTGCACGTAAGGCACAAAGATGATGGCTGCAAAAACAATGAAAGTTGTTGGAGTTGATCAACTCTAGGCTCCAATTTGTTATGCAAAGTGAAAAGTACATGCTGGGTACAAACAGGCCCTGAAGATGATCAGGCAAAGTGAAACTGGTCATCCTCACCAACAACTGTTCAGCCGTGAGGAAATCTAAAATAGAGGACTATGTCATGGTGTCCACCACTACAGTGGCAATAATACTGAACTGGGCACAGCATGTGGAAATACTAGAGTATGCAGACTGGCTATCATTGATTTAGGTGATTCTGGTATCATAAAAAGCATGCCAAAACAAATTAGTGAAAAGTAGATCATGCGAGGAAACCAAGATGGTGGCATAGGTAAACACCGGGAATTGCTGCCTCGCACAACCATTTTAAGACCACAACGAAAAGAAAAACGGACACCACCCAGACCCACAGGAAGGCTGGCTGAGTGGAAATTCTATAACTAGAAAGAGAATGAGACTCAGAGGAGGTGCAGAAGTAAAGTGCAGAGGTACGGTGGCACGCAAAGGGGGCTCGCGGAAAGGGCTGGCAGCGGAGGACGCAGTTGTCTTTTTTATACCGGAGGGAGGCACAAGCTCCCAATGGCTTTGAACTCCAGTTCCGGGTGAGTTTCTGGGGACCCAGACTCATACGGGGAGAAGCTGGACTGTCTGGCACTGTCTGGCACTGGGAGGAACTCCAGAGTGGCTTTCTCTCGGCAGTGCCGAGGGTCACTGAGACCCGGTGCCTCTTAGGGCAGGGCTGAGAATCAGCCATAGCTGTTTGCTCCGCCTTGTTGATTCCCCAAGACCCCACCCCGCCCAAGCTGCACGCAGAGGCTTTTGCACATAAAAGGCTGGGAAGCCTCAGGCAGAAGCTAAAATAGCATCTTCTTAGAGATCCAAGAGCCAGTGTACCCAGTGGTCAGAGCAGGATCACCCAGTCTACAACTCCTCAGATCCATAAGGGACACACTCAGGGGGCAGACTCAGTGTGCACCAAAACCCCACTGAAGCAAGTCTTGCCCCATAAGGGTGTCTCCAGCACAGAAGTTCTCCCACCATAGACACAGCTGATTCTCACAGCTAAGTGGCCTGGAGGTCAATTCCTCTCAGTGATACCAACAACAATCAAGACTGTATACAAAGTCAAAAAGCGGTGCAACAAGAGTGTCCACCTCAAGTAATTGGGGAGGCTGAGCCACTGGGCCCTATAGGACACCTTGCACAGAAAGCCACTCTATCAACACAGGGAAACAGCCAAAATGCAGAGACAAAGAAATAGGTCACAAATGACAGAAATGGAGGAAAGCAAACGACTGGATATAGAGTTCAAAACCATGGTTATAAGGTTTTTAAGAATTTTCTAGAGACTGCTGATAAATTTAAAAAGGACCAGCTAGAAATTAAGCATACACTGACTGAAATAAAGAATAATATACAGAGATCCAACAGCAGATGAGAGGATCGCAAGAATCAAGTCAAAGATATGAAATACGAAGAAGCAAAAAACACCCAGCCAGAAAAGCAAAAAGAAAAAAGAATCCAAAAATATGAAGATAGTGTAAGGAGCCTCTGGGACAACTAGCGTACCAACATCAGAATTATAGGGGTGCCAGAAGAAGAGAAAGAGCAAGATATTGAAAACCTATTTGAAGAAATAATGACAGAAAACTTCCCCTTACCTGGGGAAAGAAATGGACTTCCAAGTCCAGGAAGCACAGAGAATCCCAAACAAAAAAAAATCCAAGGAGGACCACACCAAGACACATCATAATTAAAATGCCAAGGGCGAAAGGCAAGGAGAGAATCTTAAAAGTAGCAGGAGAAAAAGTTAGTTACCTAGAAGGGAGCACCCATATGGCTGTCAGCTGATTTCTCAACAGAAACTATGCAGGCCAGAAGGGAGTGGCAAGAAATATTCAAAGTGATGAAGAGCAAGAACCTACAACCAAGATTACTTTACCCAGCAAAGCTATCATTCAGAATTGAAGGTCAGATACAGAGCTTCACAGACAAGAAAAAGCTAAAAGAGTTCATCACCACCCAACCAGTATTATATGAAATGCTGAAAGGTATCCTTTGAGAAGAGGAAGAAGCAAAAGTAAAGATAAAAATTATGAACAACAAATACATATCTATCAACAAGTGAACCTAAAAATCAAGTGAATAAAAAAAAATCTGAGGAACAGAATAGACTGGTGAATGGAACAGAATCAGGGGCATAGAAAGGGAGTGGACTGACAATTTTCAGGGGGTAAGGGGTGTTGGGGGTGCAGGAAGAGATTGGACAAAAATCATACACCCATGGAGGAGGACAGTGGGAGGGGGGGGTAAGGGCAGAGGGTGGGATGGGAACTGGGAGGAGGGAAGGTATGGGGGGAAAAAAGAGGAACAACTGTAATAATATGAACAATAAAGATTTTTAAAAAAGTAAATCATGCAAGATTTTTCTTTAATAAAACTGGGCAGTTTGGTTTAAAAAATAATTTAAAAAATAAAATAAAGACTAATACCACTTACAATAGCTCCAAAAGCATGACATACTTAAGTATAAGCCTAATAGAATGTGTACAGGACCTGCACATTAAAAATCACAAAATACTGATGAAAGAAATAAAAGAAGACCTAAGTAAATGGGAAAGCATACCATGTTCATGAATTGAGATCCAACTCAATTCTCCCCCAAACTGACATACAGGTTTAGTGCTGTTTAATCAAAATCTTACCAGGAATTTGTATTGTCTTCACTAGCAGAGAGGTGTGGACAGGGAGCCCAGAAGGCTGGTCACCCTTGAGCCCTGGCAAAGGTCAGAGCTAAGCACCCACTGTTTAGTTGAGACAATGGTAGCTGAAGCAACTTCCCCATCTATAGTCATGTAAATCCTTACTGATAAGATAGTCTGCATGTTACTGGAACTTGCCTGCTTAAGGGGTATGGGTGTATCCCAAACTGAATAAAAAGATGGCAAGGCCTGAGCACAAGCGGAGTCCATCCTCTTGGGATGGGCTCTCGCCTGGTCCCCCAATTTCCAAATTATTTTTTGTTTCTACTCTTTCATTTGTGTATGGCCTCTCTTCCAGATCCTGAACTCTGAACCACGCAGGGCGTGGGGCATTATACACATTTACATAGGAATTTTTTTATAGATATAGAAAATTCTAAATTTATATAAATAGCTTACACAATACCGAAAAAAAATTAAGTTGGAGGAATCACTCACTATAAAGCTGTAGTAAGTAATTAAGAACAGGCACATAGATCAATGAAACAGAACAGGATATCCTGAAACAGATCTACATAGGACCAACTGATTTTTGACAAAGACGCAAAAGTGATCCAATGGAGGAAGGCTAGTCATTTCAGCAAATGATGCTGGAACCACTGGTGGTTTCATGTGCATAAAAATAAACCTCGACCTAAACCTTACATCGTATACAAAAGTTAACCCAAATGAAGCAGATCCAACTACAAAATGTAAAACTATATAACTTTTCAAAGAAAATAAGAGGAAATTTTTATGACCTGGGATAGGCAAAGAGTTCTGGCATCAAAAGTGTGATCTTTTCAAAAAAGATAAATTAATAAATAAGACTTTATTTTAAAAAATTATTTTTTTCTGCAAATGGCACTTGTAACAGAATGAAAAGACACTATAAAAACTGGAAGAGAATATTTGCAAATTGCTTATCTGACAGGGGACTTATAAAGAACACAAAGAATTTTCAAGAAAATCCAGTTAAAAAATAGGCAAATGACTGGAACTGACACATCACCAAAAGCATATACAAGGCAAATGAGCACGTGAAAAGCTGCTTACCATCATTAGCAATTAAGAAAATGCAAATTACAACCACAATGAGATACCACTACACACCTATTAGAATGGCTAAAATGAAAAAATGCTAATGCTGACAACAAGGAGTGCTGGCGAGGAGTAGAGCAACAGGAACTCTTACACATCGCTGGGGGAAATGTGAAATGGTACGACCACTTGAGGAAACTGTTGGTGATCTCTGATAAGTCAAATACACACTTACCGTATCAACCAGCAGTCCGCTCGTAGCTATTTACTCAAAAGAAAGGAAAACATATGTCCATACAAAAACCTGTCGGTGAGGACTGATAGCTGCATTATTCATAATCGCTCCAAACTGGAAATCTCCCCAACTGCCCTCAACTGTGAATGGGTAGGTAGGAATCCTACTTAGTCACGAAGGAGGAAGTACTGGCTCATGCAACGATCTGACTGGATCTCAAAGGCACCACACGGAGTGAAAGAAGAGGAACTCAGAAGGTCATTACTGGATGATTCTGTTCATACAACAGTCCCGGAAAAACAAACCTCTAGTGATAGAGAAAGGGTCAGTGGGTGCCAGGGGTTGTGGGTGAGGGGAAGTCATGACTGCAAATACCAGGAGGGAGTTTAGGGGAGACAACCATCAGGATCCTGACTGCGGCAGTTGTTACACAAATGTGCATGTGTCAAAACTCAGGGCTATACACCCAGAAAAGTCACACAGCTCTGTATTTGTTTACAAAGTAAAAGTAAATATGGAAACTAGAGTTTTGAAAGGTAAGTTTTTAAAGCAGATGTTGTTTTGGACAGGAGCATGGCGGGAACAATTTGGCATAGCTCCCAAGGGAAATTTCCTCTTGTTTATTCAGTCTAGTTTCATATGGGTGGACTGACCTAAGCTTCTCAGAGGTTGATAATAATGATGACATCACCAGCAGCACATACAAGTATGGAGTTCTTTTTACAAATATGCAGTGTTCGCAACAGCCCACGATGGAAGATTAACGTTTTTGTGTGTTTTTTTAAACCAGTGGAGGAACTGAGGTTCAAAGAAGCTGAGACTTGCCTTGGGTCACAGAGGTTGGCTGGGGCTGGCAGGGCTTCCTTCCAGGGCTCCAGCTGCCTTCCATTCACCGTCCCTACTTCTACTGCTAGTCTATCCAGCGTCTAACCTGTTTCCCGAGAACCTAGTACATACCGTTGCTGGAGATGACCGGGAAGTGTGGGCCAGCGAGTGTCTGGCGCTGTCCATCCCCCCGTGGATGAGATAGGCTCCTGTGCTGGAGATAATGGGGCTCCCCCCGACATCCATGGTGATGCCCACCATGCTGTGGGAGGGGACTGCCGTCGGCGAGGAGCCTGCCACGGTCACCTGGGCATCGCCTGGGGCCTCGAAGTAAGATGCTGCGCTGCTTGTGGCATACATTGGAGGCTCGGGGTTATAGGCATAGGCCGTCCGCCTGTCAGAAAGAGAGAACGTGCCTCCTCTGAGTCTGGAAGGAATCCTGCAAAACTTCATGTCAAAGTGGAACCCTGATGAGACTGAACATATGGGGTAAGTCAGACACCAAATGCCTATGCAGCACAGAGTTCAAAGCAATCGTCTGAAAATATTCCGGATCATATGTGGACTCATCAAAAACTGATCATTTAAACATTCTAAGTATGAAGGGGTCATATGAGGGATCTCCTTCATGGAGAGGGAATACTTCTGTGTCTTGTTTTGATTATGGGAAATTTATACATGAGCCCTAGCTGGTTTGGCTCAATGGATAGAGCGTCGACCTGTGGCCTAAAGGTTGACTGGATTGATTCCGCTCAAGGGTACATGGCCCGGGTTGCAGGCTCGATCCCCAGTAGGGGGTGTGTAGGAGGCAGCCGATCAATGATTCTCTCTCATCATTTGATGTTTCTATCTCTCTCTCCCTCTTCCTTCCTCTCTGAAATCAATAAAAATATATGTATATTTTTTAAAAATTTACACATGAGAAAAAATGGCATAGAACTACACACATACACACACACATACACACAAGAGTCCAAACTGGTGAAATGGAACAAGACCCATGGGCTAATTAACAGTCCTGTCCCAGTGCTACTTTCCTGATACTGTCCTACAGCAGTAATACTCAAAAAAGAAAAAGAAAATTGCATAATAAAAAGAAATTTCTAAGTGATATGAAGAATTTGTCTAATATTACTTTAACAACTGGATTAAACGCTTAGCTAACTATGTATGTCATCTCATAAGGTTTTAAGTTCCACTCCAGTAACGCTGGCCATAGTAAAAGGCAGCTGGTAACGGTTTCTCTTTGGTGGTGACTAAAGGCTATGACCTGTTCTGAGGGAAGGCTCCCCTAGGTGGCAGATGGCCCCAACCTCTGGGAGGCGTGCACTCCCATCCTGTCCCCTGGTGACATCATATATAACTGTAATACAATCGAACCCAAGAACTCGACATTGGTCCAATCTACACACCTTGCTCAGATGTCATGGGTTTGATACACGCTCAGGTGTATCTGTGTATGTATTAGATGCTTCAGTGTTGTGCTGTAGAAGCTCACACAGCTCCTTAACCACATCCGCACTCTCATGCTTGATCCCTGAACTTTCAAAGGAGAGTTGTCGAAATCAAATGAGCAAAAGGACTTATGTCTTGAGTCCAATGAGCTTCCCGAAAATTAGTTATTTTCTGCCTCAAGAATCACATAGTTCGCAAGCAGAACACCCTATAAGTCCCTGACAAATAAAAAATCAAGCTATATCAACATCGTAAAAAGCCAGGGGTTAACAAAGGCCAGGAGGAGAAAGCAGAGATAGAAATGGCTTCTGGATTTGAAGACTGAATCTTTAGACGTGAGTTATGGTTTGTTTTTCTTAAGACTACCTTTTCTAGAAGTAAAAACTACAAAAGTGTATGATTTCTGAAATCTCCACAGGACTGTGATGACCTAATACCACAGTAATGGCTCCAACATTGCACCCAAAGGATAAGGGGGAGGGACTTGTGCAAACACATTCCCAAAAGGAAAAAGGTGGGAGAGTCGTGAAGGAAGGTTCCAGGCGTGGCCTGAGGTTCTTTCTCTGTGAGGACCCTTCTGAGGGCAGGGAAAACCACGTACAAGGCTCCATTCGTGTAGACGGCGTCTCCGCCTTCCACGTACTGCACTTGGGATGGGTACACGTGTTGCACAGGCTGGACCTGAAACATCAGATATTTCGTGTTACACACAGTATAGTCTACTTGTTCATGATTTTCCATCATTCAAGCTGAAAATAACTTGGACTGCCTTTTATGAATATTAAGTACTGCACGACAGTTGGCAAGTCCTGAAAGGAATAGGAGAGGCAGTCCTGATCCATTGCTATGCTTGAGGGAAGCCAAGGCCATGGCACCTGTTCCGTAGGGAAGGAGCCAAATCGACAGCCAGGAAGGGCCCTGGGGCCTGCCACTGGGTAAAAGGGTTGGTAATGCTGGACAGTGGAAATCAGAGTATGGACAGAACGCCAACTTCTGAGCATTGGACCCAAACCCAAGGACAGGGCAGAAGGCTCGAGCTGGTCACTCTCTACATATTCCCCCTCATGCCCCCTTAGGGTGGCCCTGGTGCCCCTCCTCAGCAGGAGGGCAGGGGTCCTGGAGCTACACTGGGGAGAGACTGTGAAGGTCTAAGCAGGACTAGAAGAAATGATGGACCTAGAGTGGGAGATGTAGATCGAGGGTGATGGGAGGACCACAGAATAGCCCTACCTGGTCCCTATCAGTGTAGCCTCAGCTAATGGCCCACAAGGATACTGGCTCTGGTGCTAGAGGGCCAGAGCTCTGCATGGAAGACTTCAGAATCTCACCACAGAGGGAAACTTACCCAATGCCTAATTCAACCTCATTTTGGGGTAACAAAATTAAAGGCTGGGTCCCATCGTGACCTCTCTCTAGGCCTGTTGTGGAGCTGATTCCCACTTCCGAGTACAATCCAGCACGATACACTCATACACACTCAACTCCTGGAGTAATAGCATATCACGAGGAGTCCAGGGATTACCATGCTGAGTGGGCTTTGCCTTAGGGGACTGAGTGAAACGCACAAGTCCCTCCACAAGTCTGAGCTTCTCAGAGAGGAAGTGGTGGCGCAGGCCCAGCCCCACAGAGGGGAGGAAGCTTCTGGAATCATGGCATTAGCCTCCATCTCCCCTCCCTTGAGGAGCTAAGATTCCCTTCTGGGCCTGCTCAGAACTTTTGTTTCTCCCTGACCCCATAAGCCTCCCCTGGTTCCCCCTACACACACTGCTCATCTGAACAGGAACCCCTGAAGAAAGAAGCGTGTACTATGGGGTCTTGGCCGTCTGTTTCACTCATGGTCCCTCCCTTTCAGGCAGGACCCTGCACAGATTTTAATTCAGCATCTTGCAGAGCACAAGCTGGCCCTTGGGCCAGATCTGGCTTGCCTGTTTTTGTAAATAAAGTTTTATTGACACACAGCCATGCCCCTTTTACATCTATGGCTGCTTCTAGAGACAAGGCAGAGTTGAGTGGTTGTGCAAGACACTATCTGGCCTGCAAAGCCAAAAAAATGCTCTATTTGGCTTTTTCCAGAAAAGGGCTGCTGACCACTGTCCTACATCCCATTGACTGACTGAGCTGATGGTCTGTGCTGTTCTTTGGTGGGTGAGCCCACACTTTCGAGGTTTCTTTCCAGATAATGTAATCTCATAAGAGGAGCTTCCTTGGTCATGGCTCTCATCTGAGGGTAGAACACTTGCCTGCAGAAGGGTTTGCCTCCCCAGGAGGTTCTGTGTTCCTCCAATCCACAACCTTTGCTATCTGTTTGCACGTCTAGCTCAGCACCCAGTGCTCTATCAAGGGGCTGGCTTATGTCTCATGCATTGAATTTCTAAATGAATGAAAGATCACAGTTGTCTTGGTTTGCTGCAAAACTGTTTGAAGTGAAAGATCTTTAAAAAACATAGCTTCCCAAGAACCTCTGGTAAGGAACTCATTATAGAAGGAGCAGCAGTGACGGAAAAGAATACACAATACAGAGAGGCCTCCAGATCACCTGTGCTGTAGTTACCTGCTGTGACACCTGCTGGATTCTGGGGAGGGAGATGGGTTGCATCTGGGCCCCTTTGGAAGCCGAGCCCGTTGCCTGGACCAGCACTCTCTGAAAGGGAAGGAGAGAGGGACATTCACACTTGTCAGAGCTTAGGTCTGCAAACAAACACAGAATATAACCACAGTTACTGCCGCCTGGCCTGCTGTTGCTTTATTGGACACACAAAACTGAAAATGTGAAGGATCAAATGAACACCAGAGTCAGAAGAAACAGGAGTGTTTGTTTACATAAAGCTGGGGCTTTAGAAACCAATGACTTCAATTCTGTGATTTTTTCCAAAGTGGAACCTAAATGTCACTGGTTGTGGTGATTCTGCAATGCTTTGCCTTCTAAAACCAGTGTATAAAAAGAGATCAACAGGGACCAGGCATTCTATGAGCTCATGATCAAAGACAAAAAGAATATAAATGGTGCAAATATCAATGGATATATGGATACACACAATGTAGTCTCTCCACACAATGAAATATTACTCAGCCCTGAAAAGGAGTAAAGCTGATAGGTGCTACATGTGGATGAACCTTGAACACATAATGCTCAGAGAAGTCAGACACAAAATCACATTGTGATTCCATTTATGTGAGACGTCCAGAACAGGCACATCCACAGATACAGGAAGTAGGTTTATGGTTATCAGAGGCTGGGGAGGGGGAGAGGGAAGGGGAGAGGAGTGACTGCTACGGGAGACAAGGTTTCTTTTTTGGGAATGATAAATGTATGAAAAATGCCACTTCTTTGTTTGCTTTATAATGGTGAATTTTACATGATGTGAATTTCACCTCGATTTAGTAAGAACATTAAGGATTTGTGTTCATACACTCTAAAGCTGAGCTGTCAGATACAGTAGCTACTAGCTGTGTAGCCGTGTGGCCATTTCAATTTCATTCTATTTAAATAAGGTGTAAAATTCAGTTCCACAGGTACACTGGCCACGTTTCCAGTGCTCAGAGCCACGTGGAGCTTGTGGCAAAACACAGCTGTGTCTGCTCAGTGGGAAGTTGTGTTGGGTAGTGTAGGAGGGCTGAGAGGGGAAACATGGATAATGCACCATAAGAACTGAGCTGCAAGAATTCCTCTTTCTGACAAGGAAGCCTGGAGTGTTCATTGTTCAGGGAACAAAACACAGCTTGTGGAGAGGGTGCTGGAGGAAAGGGAGTCCCCTGCATAGGAAGTGGGGAGGCTCAGCTTTGAGCACCAAACAGTGTATGCGGGGACAGAAAGGGAAAGGCAGGGGGGTGTGGATGTGGCTATGGGTGGGGGGGGGGAGTGGGCACCAGGATGTATCTCTAGCAGGGACCTGGGAGAGACATAGTGGCCATGGCAGGACCCATTTCATCCACTCCCACGTCCCTTCTGGCAACCACCAATCTGTCCTCTATCTATGAGCTTAATGTGTGGGTTTTATTGTTGTTTCACATATAAGTGAGATTATATGGTATTTGTCTGACATCTCATTTAGCATAATTCCTTGTAGTCCCTCCATGTAGTTGCAAATTTCATTCTTTTTATGGCTGAGTAATATTCCAGTGTATCTATGTATCACATCTTCTTTACCCAACTGTCTGGATGGACATCTAGCTTGTTTCCATATCTTGGCTATTGTAAATAATGCTGCAGTGAACAAGGGGCACAGATATCTTTTTGAGTTATGGTTTTTATTTTGACACTAGGGGCCTGGTGCACAAAAATTTGTGCACTTGGGAGGTCCCTCAGCCCGGCCTGTGCCCTCTCACGGTCTGGGACCCCTCGGGGGATGTCCACCTGCTGGTGTGCCTGGCCAGCCTGGCTGTTTGCAGGCTGGCCAAGCCCCCCAGTGGGAACCCTCACCTCATTGGGGTGTGGCCAGCCTGGTGATGGGCTGAGGGCCGTTTTCAGGCTGCCCACAGCTCCCATTGACCCAACATCCCAGCAAGGCTGGCTGGAATCAGGTTTCTGGGGTTTATTTATCTTCTATAATTGAAACACTGTTGCTTTAAGCCGAGGCGTAGGCAGGTAATGAAGCCTCCTGTTTGCTTCAGCTCCATGGCTTCTATAATTGAAACAATGTTGCCTTAGTAGAGGCCCAGCTGGCCTAGGCAGACAGTTTCCTCCATTGCTGGTGCAATGGAAGCCTCCTGTTTGCTTAGCTCTGTGGCTTCTATAATTGCAACTATATTGCCTTGAGCAGAGAGAGGCCCAGCCAGCCTAGGAAGACAGTTTGCTCCTGGTGCAATGGAAGACTCCTGTTTGATCTAGCTCCGTGGCTGTTGGCCTCTACCTTGGCTGGGTTAATTTGCATACAGCTGCTCTGATTGGCTGGTGGGCATGGCTGGCTGGTGGGCATGGCTTAGGCATCCTGGAGAAATGGTCAATTTCATATTACTCTTTCATTAGAGTAGATAGTCTTAATGTAAAATTTCCCCCCACAAATCCTATATAATAAAAGCCTAATATGCTAAATGTCAGGTCATCTGTTCAACCAATCAAAGTGTGATATGCTAATGATATGCTAAGGCCACTCAACTGCTCACTATGATGTGCACTGACCACCATGGGGCAGACACTCCAACCAGTAAGTTAGCTTGCTGCTGGTGTCTAGCCGATTGGGACTGAGTGAGATGGGCCAGACATGCCTTGAAGCTCTCCTGTGGTCCCTCCCTGCTGGCCAACCTCCTGCAACTCTCCCCAGCCCTGATCGTGCACTAGTGGGGTCTCTTGGCCTGGCCTGCACCCTCTCGCAATCCAGGACCCTTTGGGGGATGTCGGAGAGCGGGTTTGGCCTGATCTCATAGGCTAGGCCAAGGGACCCCACTGATGCACAAATTTGTGCACTGGGCCTCTAGTTTTAAATATATCCATTCTAATGCTAGATTCAATTGTGAACCAATACTGAGAATTTTCACTTATTGTTTGCCTTACCCATAAAGTCTTTCTGTGTAAAAAGGTCATTCCCAATGTAGAAGAAAACTTCCCTTAAAAGAGAAGAACAAACTAAGTCAGATTTGGTGGGGAGACACAGAAGGTGCAGCTATTTTAACAGCTCTAACCTTGGGGCCGAGAAGCAATTCAGGAGAACACAGATTTCACTCTGCTCAGTCAAGTGCTTTACAAAGCAACATGGATGCAACCACACTGGCCACACTGATCTTCCCGGGTTGGTCTGTTACCTGCGGGGAGGCTGGCACTGGCTGGGCCACAGGTGCCTGGGCAGCCGCTGACGAACACAGAGCCACAGAAGTTGGTGAATCCGCTGCACCCTCTGAACTCTGCATGCTCAGTTCTGAAGAGAGGCGTAGAGAGGGTGAGCGGGCAGGGCTGCAGTCATGAGGCCCACAGAGGCAACTGCAGATGCAGACAGGACAGGCGAGCTGGAGTTCCCGATAGCCTTCCAGGTTCAGAGCAGGGATCCGGCCAGGCTGGGTAAAGAACAGGGAAGAGATTACACAATTGTTCCAAAGAAAGGGAGAGGGGAGGGGGCAGGGATTGTTCTTCCAAATATTAAACCAAAAAGTAGCCCTGCAGGAGTTCCTCAGAGGCACGCGGGACCACTATTTGTCCCTGTTCCAGGCTGATCAGGGTGAACTATTTTCAGGACTCATGGAACTATTTACTCATGTACCCAGCAAGCCAAAAGCCCCTGTATAGGGAGCTTGGCAAATGGGTGCTTCCTGTATAGGGAGCTTGGCAAATGATTCTCAAGCAGGGTCTCTCCCCTTGGCACTGTGACACTGGGGCTGGATCACTGTCTGGGAGGCTCCTGGGCACTGAGAGGTGTTGAGTAGCATCCTTGGCTCCCACTCGCTAGATGCCAGAAGCACCCTCTCCTCAGGTGGTGACAATCAAAAATGTCTCCAGACATTGTCCAATGTCCCCTGGGGGCAAAATTTCAGAACCACTGATCTAGGGAGAAAAAAGGCGATGTACAGTGACAATTAAGAAACACTGTGCTGGGCTGGGTGCCAGTCCTCAGGAATGTCAGCAGTAAGTCAAAATTGCCCTCTGTACCTAGAGATCTTTGCCCACAAGAAAGCATAAAAATGTATTTCTTTGTAGCCAGATGCATACGTCTTTCAAATAGGTAGATTTAAAATTCTCTACAAAAAGACTTAATATCAGAACCAAGTATCAAATGATATAAAACCATTCTATAAAATGCAGAAAGTCAAACTGTCTTCATTTTAAAATAAACTACTGGCTACTTTAATCATTTGAGAGGCAGTGAAATACACAAAATGCAGAGAGAGGAGGTGGCTCTGCTGTCCCTATCCTGTCCTGGTCCCAGTTCTGAGCATGCCACCCCTATGAGTAGAGTCTCCTGGCTCCTGCCTCATATGTAGGCCTGAATGGCACAGCACACATCACAGTGCCCAGGATATAGTGTCAGAACTTTTTTGTTTCTCTATCACCCCAAGAGTTACCACCTGCAAGAATGAATAAAAAATTTTTTTCAAAGCGCCCCCCCCCCCATTTTTTTTAGTGCACAAAACAACTGGTAACAATAAAACAATTTGCCGAAGGGAAGTACAAAGGGATATGTGTGGGTTTGAATCTGAATGTGTTAGTTTAAACTCATCTTTATTGACTGGGATTATTTCATGACTTCCTCTAGTCCCTGTCCACAAGCCTTTGGTACCATGAGAGCCACTGGACAGATCTGTGGTCTTGTGTCTGTGGCATCTTTGTTTCCTGTGAGCCTGACTTAGTTCTCAACACTAGATGTCCCCAGCACCCCATGGTGACTGGCACCTCCTTCCTTCCTTTGCCTTTTTCAGAGAAGATTGTGGTTTTCCAGACCAAGTGTTTCCAACTCTCTCTGCCTTCCTGACAAGACTGACCTTTGGAATATTCTGTTGGAAACTGCTTCACTTATTTAGTTTTCTCTAACCCTTAAATCAGGCATTTACACTCTATATACCACTTTGTTCCCATTTAAAGCCAAGAAGTGAGTAATTTCAGTGACACTAGAAGGGGATAAGTGGACTAGAACTCTGTGAAAAGAATCTACTAGCAACAAAGTGAGAAAGCTGACTTCACTGAGACCACCTCTTTGTTCCAGAAGCAGAAATAATTTTGTTTAGACCAAGATCAGCACACTTTTGCTGTAAAGGACCAGAGACATTTTGGTCATTTAGTCTCTGTGGCAACTACTAGACACTGCCATCGTGGCACAACAGCAGCCTTTGCTGACATGTAAACAAATGATCTTGGCTGTGTTTTAATAAAACTTTATTTCCAAATACAGGCAATGGGCAATGGTTGCTGGTGCTCGGTGTACATAATCTGGGTTTGATAACGTGATGTGGTTTTGGAAGACGGGTAGAAAAATTACACTGTCTTGATTCAAAACCTGTATGTCCACAGGCCCTTGATCTAGTACATAGTTCTTGTGGCCATATCGCACCAACAGGGCAGGGCTGGAGGGGGCTGCGGCGGGTGACTCATTGTTAGATGGGTGGAGCTGCTAACATTTAAAGACAAATGGAAATATCAAACACTGGTCTGAAATGACAACAATGGTGCTCTAAAGCTTATAAAGTCACGATGAGTCACCAAACCGTGGAACCCCAGAAGCCAAGTACAGCCCTTAAAACTTAAGACAGGAGTTTGGGCACAATGGACAGATGACTTTGGGGAGTTGTAGTGCATTGAATAGTGTCTCCTCAAATTCATGTCCACCTGGAATCTCAGAATATGATTTTATTTAGAAATAGTGTCTTTGCAGATATAACCAAGGTAAGGATTGAGACGAGACCATACTGGATTAGGGTGGGCCCTAAAGCAAATGACAGAGTTCTTCTGAGAGACAGAAAGGACACAGAGGGAAAAGGCCATGGGAAGACAGGGGCAGGCACTGGAGTGATGTAGCTACCAGCCAAGAGACAACTAGAATTGCTGGGAGCCACCCAAAGCTGGAAGCGGCAGGAAGGATCCTCCCCTAAAGGGATCGTGACCCTGCCGACACTTTCTAGTCTCTGGAACTACGAAAGTATAAATTTCTGATATTTCAAGCCACCCAGTTTGTGTTACCCAGGAAACTTCAATAGGGGTCCATAAGATGAGGAGCACAAGGAACCAGTAGGGACCAGAGCATACCACAAGACAGTTTTGGTGTAGTGCTTCAGTGTCATGCACAACTCAGGCAGTTGATACATACTGATCAAATGAATGAACACTTTAGTTAACTCCCAGCATTACATCTGATGAATTATATAAAACTAGCTAGTGAGACCATGAGAATCTATGACAGTACTTTATAAGACAGATAATAATACATGGATTTGTATTTTAAAACGCAGTACAGGCAGAAAATATAAATAAGTTCATAAAGGTTTCAGAAAATTTAAAATCTGCTTTTAGGATATCTGAGACTATTTTGGGAAATGTAGTGACCTTTTGAGACTGGCTGCTCTACTGTCCCTGAACACCTTCCTTGATGCTAGTATCAGACACATAGACTGACACTGTGTGAGCCAGCTTGGCTGCTCCGATATAGTAACAAACAACACCCAGTCTGCAGAGAGCATGGAATCCTTCCTTACCTACCTGAGATAAGGCTGTAGGTTGCACATAAGCTGATCCAGTTTTCTGAGGGGGGAAAAAAATGAGGTTCATTCATTAAAGGTTCTTAGCACATCAAAGTTTAGGATTTAAAAAAAAGGGTTTTTTAAAGACATGCAAAAGAGCACTGGCTTTCAGTAATGATGGAGCAGATTGGCTGGACTAACCCTCCTACAGATAACAATGATAAAGTACGGGCAAAATATTTTTGAAAAAAACAACTATTCTAAGTCACTGGCTATGCTGGGGGGTGGAAGCAGGCAGGGAAAGGTCAATGGGGGAAAAGGAGACATATGTAATATTTTCGACAATAAAGAATTTAAATTAGAAAATAAAGTCACTGGAAGGTGACCAAAGCAGGGAGACACTGCCGGGAGTTCACCGCTGAAATATCACTGTCACAAGGTCAGATCAGCAACTCTGTGACTTTGGGCCCTGGGGGCCACCCCAATTCACAAATGCTAAGGTAGCAGAAAGAGCAACTTGTTGTATTGAATCATCAGAGAAGAGAATTCAGAATGTTGGGAGGGAATCCTGGAAGAGAGAGGCACACAGAGGTGACGAGACCCCAGATGCAACTACAGAGGCCATCCACATCTTTTCTTTTAATCCTCACCCAAGGATATGCTTTTATGGAAGAGAGAGAGAGAGAGAGAGAGAGAGAGAGAGAGAGAGAGAGAGAGAGAGAGAGATGCTGATGCAAAAGAGAAACATTGGTTGCCTCCCACATGTGCCCCAACCAAGGGATTGATTGAACCAGTGACCTTTCAGTGCACGGGGTGACACCCAAGCAACTGAGCCACACCGGCCGGAGAACACCCAAATCTTTAAACCACACATGTGTGTGGGAGACACTAGGGACCTTGGAGAGAAAAAAATTACTTGAAGATGAAAAAACAACAACTCAGAACAAATTTCAGCTGTTGCCCACTGTAGGAGTGACAGAGTTTGAGCCCAGCCAAGTTAAATGCCACCAGGGGAACATGGCAGAACCCAGAGACAATACAACATATATTCATGATGTCTGGGACCCAATAAACACTGCTGCTATGAGAAGAAAGGATTTGTCATCCATCCTCAGGAAAAAAAGGAGTCAATGATAAGAAAACCAATCCAAGTGATGCAGATAGAGGAGCTACTAAAAATATGCTCAGGAAATTATAAGTACAACGAATGAACATATGGGAATTTCAACCAAGGAAGAGAAACTATAAAAAAGAACTCAATAGAAATTCTGGAGCCCTAGCCAGTTTGGCTCAGTGGACAGAGCGTTGGCCAGCAGACTAAAGGATCCTGGGTTCGGTTCCAGTCAAGGGTATATACCTCGGTTGCAGGCTTGATCTCCGGCCCTGGTCGGGGTACATGCAGGAGGCAACCAATCGATGTCTCTCTCACATAGATGTTTCTGTCTCTCCCCCTCCTTTCCACTCTCTCTAAAAATCAATGGAAAAATATCCTCTGATGAGGATTAACAACAATAACAATAAAAAGAAATTCTGAAGCTGAAAAGAAATTTCACTGAAATGGAAATTTCTCTGGATGTGTTTAACAGCTGATTATCAGAGATGTCAGAAGGAAGAGTCAGTGAACTTAAAGATAGATCAGTAGACTTTACCCAATCAGAAGAACTGAGGGGGGGAAATAAAGAGAAATAAGAAGTCTAATGTACATGTAATTGGAGTGCCAGAAGAAAAGGAGAGAGAGAGAGAAGAGATATATTTGAAGAGTGACTAAACATCACTTAAATTTGGTGAAAGGCATCAACTTACAAGTGCAAGAGGCTCAGTGAACCCTAAGAACAATAAATAAAAAGAAAGCCAATTGAGGTGCTATTAAACTGCTAAAATGAGAGAGAGAGAGAGAGAGAGAGAGAGAGAGAGAAACATTGATTGGTGGCCTCCCGCACACTAGGTATGTGCTCTGATCGGGAATCAAAGTCACAACCTTTTGATATACTGGATGACATTCCAACCAACTGAGCCATTAGGCCAGGGCAATGCAAGAATGTTTTATTGCTGGTTTGCCATGCTAGCAGCCCTTGAAGAGCAATAGTTCCAGCGGTCCTTCCAGAAGGCGTGAGGCGGGAGTGACTCCACCTGGTAAAACATGAAGCAGCAGGGGAGGGGAGGTGACAAGGGCACCAATTGGCCACATTCAACATGAAGTTTGAGAATCCCCTGTTCCCGCTCAGCAGGGTCAGGCTCCTTGGTGATCAAGGTCACCCTAAAACAGTCTCATAGGTATGGATGCGTGTCTGTGCTTCTGTTCTGAACTTAAATTTGCGATAGGAACTGGGAGCCATTCAGTCTATTACATTCATTTATCCTCTCTCCTGTTTTTCTTCCCAAGGCAGGAACCCAAGCATTCTTCCTCTGATTCCCCTCATCTGTGGCCCCTCTAGACTGGGGTCCAGAGGCCTTAGGTGGACCAACACAATGGAGAGGGGCCTCAAGCACGACCCAGCCTGGCCAGGTAGGCCCAAAGCTCGTGGTTGCTCAGAAACACACCTGGTGTGTTGTTTATTAAGCCGAGCACTTTTCATTTGTCACCTGGTCCAAGATAAGAGCAGACTGGAGAAATAAGTGGGAAAGCACAGCCTCATTGCTGTAGCTTCCTCTCCTGGGCAGGCACCAGCTTCTAAAAGGCACATCTGACCTTTTGGAGATGCTGCCAACAACACCCACCAGTGAGGACATGTGCTGAGGTATGTGAGGGGGCATGTCAGACCCATGGTCAGCAGCCCTGGGTTGCGGCCTCCATGAATGAATCTGCCTGGGCACAAAGGAAAGAGACTTCTGTTTACAGGAAAATACTCTGGTTACCTAGTAACCAGTAATGACAGGAAAGGAAATGCAGGAAATGCTGAGGGCAATCTCTGCGCCCGCTCCTGGCCTGACACTGACTCACCAGGACCTGAAGCAATCTCCTTTCATTCGTTCTTCCATATGCCAAGTGGAGGAACCACCTGCCTGACAGATATTTAGAAAACATTGGTCATCTTTGGGTAATTAGAGAAGAGCACACAAGCGTTTTTTAGTTCCCTTCCTTCTGATTGGCTAATTAACTTCCGCTTTGGAGAGCCACACAGCCTTTTACTTTTACTTTGGGGAGAGACACAGGTCTCCTCAGGCCATCAGTTCGTGCTGTCCTGTTGTTTGGGGGCATCTGGATGGCACCAGGGTTCATTTTCCCCCCAAAAGGCAATTAATTTCTTATGACCAAGAAGCAACAAGTCCAGAACACCCTCAGAAGTTCTTTCAAACCCAGCTCTCGTGACACTTGTACTGATATTCCCAGTGTTCTTACAGTGACTAGAAATATCAGGTCCATACCTTCTCTTGCACCCACTTCAACCTGAGTCCGGGTCTAAGGAGCAAGTCCTGAGTGGTTTAGGTTCTGTCTTAACTGTCCCCGATTGAGGGAAGCCCCTGCTCAGCCCTCACCGTAGTCCTGCTCAGCTCTAGGCATCAAGAGGAGACTCCCACGTTTGAGGAACTAAGTTTCCATCTCTCCTTGCTGAAAAGTAGATACTTTCACAGTCCATGATGGTAGAAACCATGTCCTTTCTCACATTTGGATCACTCCTAACACACCCAGACACTAATGCAGGCGTCTCAGGTGGACATTCTCTGTCCTGGACACTGTTGGGTGCTGAGAGGCATCCCTGGCCTCTGGGAACACCCCCTGCCCACCCTGACTCGCCAGACACTGAAAATGTCACTTGGAGGGCAGGACTGCCCCGAATGAACATGCAACGTTTAAACAAACATGTGACGTCTGAGAAATGAGCTGGATAAATGTCACTTGAGTGAAATGAACTTGTTGACAGGTTAAGAATAACAAAGAGGGGACTACAGTGACCTGGACATGAGATTGTTACAATCTGTCAGACAATGAGTGTGCAATTAGGGGGAGAAAAACGAGGGACCCGTTAGAGGCTCCCCACCATTTCCAAGAGAATCCAATTCCAACTCCCAGCAAGGGCAATCCATTACTCCTTCTTTGCCTAAACTTTTGGGGCATCCTGTCATTCCTCCGGCAAGTCTTACATTTTTTTTCTTTTGCAGTGGACTTTGAGGGATCAGAGCTGGCCCTGAGTTTCTCTGGAATAAAGTATCTTCAGAGTTCAAATTCCTTTTTCTTTTGGTAAGAACTGGGCATCTTTTTCTGTTTTCTTTTCAGCAGCCAAACTTTCCCTCTCTTTCCAGCAGAGGACCAGGCCCAAGCTCTGGGAACTGGGCTTGAGGCAGGAGGCAGCCAGGCCCCCGTTGGCTCCTGAAGTCACAGGCTGTCATCCTCGGTCACATGGGACAGTTGCCTTTCCTCCTGTCCTAATGGGAGCATTCTCTTACCTCCCTCTTAAAGAACATTTAACTACTAATGGAAACTGTCCAAGCTCAGGTCTGGTTACCGCATCTTAGATGGGATCTGATTTTAGTTGGAAGTGACAATGCCATGTATTCAGGGGAAAATGGGAATTAAAAAGCTTCACTGACATTTTCACCCAGCAAATGTTTTGGGCAGGCTTCTGATGCCAGCTCTAATTAGTAAAAACTTAAACACCACAAGACTTGGTGTTCAGGAAACGAAAATTCTCCCCAGGTTGGGGGCAGGTGCCCCAAAGTTCATCACATCGAAAGGAATGGGAACTAGGTGCTGTGTGGGAGACCAACTGTCAGCCGCTGAGAAAGTGGGCAAGGAAAAGTATTGTACACTCACACATATACACACACACACACACGCTCATGGATGCACACACAAACGTGCACACACAAACATGTGCACACAACACAATGCATACACATAAATGCACACATGTGTATACACAAACACATATGGAAACCATACATATACACAAACACATATGCAAAACACAAGTGCATGTACACACACGGACAGCACAGGCTAATACGAGAAAAATGTCCCAAACCACTTAGACAACCTGTTGCCACATTCTTACTATGGACATTTTTCTATTAAATTGAATGTTGACTAGTCCCAATAGGGAAAAAAAAATCAATGATTCTTACTGTAAAAAGGATGACACACCTATGCACATATTTGCACATGTGTCTATGGGAGAAAAATCTCAGATTGCTTCACAGATAACTTCCTCAAATTGCAACCCCCTATCACCCACTTTCTGACAGCCTATTCTCCCTACCTCTCAGCCTGCACCCCACAACACAAAACCCCATGCCCTTTGCCCCTTCCCCTCAGCTCACGTCCCTCCATCAACCCAGATCCTGACCCCGACATTTCTACTCCTCTCTTCCTCCCATCATTCATTACCTATGGTGGCTTTCCTGCCACAACGGCAGAGTGGAGTACCCAAGACAGACTGGCAGAGCCTATTACTCTCTGGCCCTTCCCTAAGTTCTGATCCAGGTGTGAGCATGTGTCCCAGAGCCTCTGTCTCCACAGAGGACCTGCCGACCAGGCTGCCCTCTGCCTTCTGCTCAGGTCCCATTCTTGTAACTCACAGCACATTCCATCATGCCATCTTGGAGACACGACCATCACCACCATGATCGCGTGCCTTAGTTCCTTTGCTGGCTCAGGGTCTGGGGAGTCTGTGTTGTTTTGGCATCTTTGCCTCCCTCTCATGTTCTCCCATCTATGTTCTCATGACAGCTCCACAGTTCTCCCCAACCAAGGTCTTAGTGACCAGTTTCCAGGCTCATCTGAACTTGACCTCTCTGTAATGTTTGGTATTGCTCTTTGGGTTTCTGTGCTCTTGTTCCTGGTCTCTTCTTCCCTCTAAGGTTACCTTCTGAGCCCTCTGCCCTGCCCCTTCTTTGTCCCACGTGGTCCTCACCTCCCCCAACTCCATCACCCTCACCACAACTTTTAACACCACCCACTTGCCCAACTCCAGGTTCTATTTCTAGTTGCCTCCCAGACTTGGGAGCCCCTAAGGTGCCACAACAAATCCAAAAAGTAACTTCTTTCTCCTAAACTTGCCACTTCTGCATTTATTCAGCCACTGGCTGAAAGTCACTGGGCATCTCCTTCGGCCTCGAGGCCACATCTATCTGTTGACCCTGACCTGCTGTCTCTGTGGGGTAGCACCCCTCAGGGAACTAGTACAGTCACTACCTCCTCATCACACACGTGGGTCTGGATCTGCCTCCAAAGTGGATGCATATTTCAAATCAAGAGCTACTACCAAGATGGGGGTCTGAGACGTTTTCAGGTCAAGGGTCTGTAGCTCTTGAGGAGGTGGAATTCCATGCACTAGATGGTTCAGGTGTGCCATCACATCACGGGCACACTCTACTCTGGGCAAGCCAAACCTTCTGACCCAATGACTGCTGATGTCCAGCCAGCCTGAGAACCCTGCTCTGTGGAGTGCTTCAAAAGAAGGGATACTTGGTTCTCTTCCCAACCTGCCATTAGATCTTAGTTCCATTAGAGAAGAAACTTAACAGCCTAAATAAGAAACTCAACTTCTGAACACATGCTGAGGTGAGTGCCCAGCTGGGAGGGGAGGAGGGGCAGCATGGACTTTGGACTCAGGCACAAACAAGCTCACATCTCAGCTCTGTCATTTGCTGTGGCCTCAGTTTCTTCATCAGCAAAATGGGTGGGGAGGATGAAGTCCAATGATAGACTGGACCTGCTGCCTCAAATCTGAATCCCAGCCATAAGGAAATACAGTTGACCTCCGAACAACATGGTTTGAGAACTATGCAGATCTTCTCATATGTGAATTTATTTTTCCAATAAATATATTGGGAAATTTTTTTGGAGATTTGTGACAATTTGAACTTGCCTTGGCAAATGACCTGTATGATTTTCTTTAAATTTTTTTTCTTTATTAATTTCAGAGAGGAAGGGAGAGGGGAAGAGAGATAGAAACATCAATGATGATAGAGAATCGCTGATTAGCTGCCTTCTGCATGCCCCACACTGGGCATGTGCCCCAACTAGGACTCGAACTGTGACCTCCTGGTTCATAGGTCGATTCTCAACCACTGAGCTACACTGGCTGGGCTGTATGATTTTCTTGTAACATTTTTATTTTCTCTAGCTCACTTTATTATAAGAATACTAGGAGCCCAGTGCACAATATATTGTGCACTTGGGGGGGTCCCTCAGCCTGGCCTGTACCCGCTCATGGTCTGGGACCCCTCGGGGTATGTCCACCTGCTGGCATGCCTGGCCAGCCTGGGTGAGGGGCTGATGGCAGTTTGCAGGCTTGCCAACCCACGGCCTGCCACCTGCCCAGCGTGCCCCATCCACCCCTCCCACCCCGCTGCCTGTGCCACACCCACCTCCGTGGTTGCGCTGCTGGCCTCCATCTTGGCTGAGTTAATTTGCATACAGCCTCTCTGATTGGCTGGTGGGCATGGCTTAGCTGGTGGGCATGGCTTAGGCATCCTGGAGAAATGGTCAATTTCAACATTACTCTTTTATTAGAGTAGATAGTATCTACACTAATAATAGACAAATAAGTAAATTGACCACACCTTTGCAACACCCCGCAGCCAATCAGGAGGGAATATGCAAATTAGTGGGACGAAAATGGCAGCGGCCACAGAGCAAGCTGGAGCAAGCGGGAGGCTTGGGTTGCTCGGGTGGCTGCCAAGGAGAGGCTTGCCAACAGCCCTCAGCCTCTCACCCAGGATGGCCAGGCCCCCCAGTGGGGATCCTCATCCTGAAGGAGACGTGGCTGGCTTGAAAATAGCCCTCAGCCCCTTACCCAGGCTAGCCACACCCCCATGGGGTGAGGGACCCCACTGGGGGGGCGTGGCCAGCCTGCAAACAGCCATCAGCTCCTCACCGAGGCTAGCCATGTCTCCCCAGCAGGGACCCTGACCCCATGGGGGCCTGGCTGGCCTGCAAACTGCCCCAGCCTCTCACCCAGGCCAGCACCGTCCCCAATGGAGATCCCCACCCCAATGGGGACATGGCTGGCCTACAAACCACCACAGGCCCCTCACCCAGGCTGCTCCACCCCCCAAGGGAACCCCCACCCTGATCCAGGACACCCTTCAGGGCAAACCAGCCAGCCCCCACCCATGCACCAGGCCTCTATACTAATAAAAGATAATATGCTAATTAGACTAGGAGA
>PVJC01000538.1:50871-120845 GCA_004026665.1 Murina feae
AGTTGGGGGTGAGCAGACTAGCAGGGAGGGCAGGTGGGGGTGAGCAGGCCAGCAGGGGGGGCAGTTGGGGTGAGCAGGCTGGTGGGGGGGGTAGTTGGGGGCAAGCAGGCTGGCAGGCGAGTGGTTAGGAACCAGCAGTCCCAGATTTTGAGAGGAATGTCCTAAACCGGCAGTCAGACATCCCCCAAGGGGTCCCAGATTGGAGAGGTTGCAGGCCGGGCTGAGTGACAACCCCCCACCCCCACATGCATGAATTTTGTGTACCGGGCCACTAGTATAATACATAAAAAGCAATTTTCAACAAATGTCCTGCAAGAATTTTTAAAACATGCAATACCTGACTACTTAATCAGGGCACTGACCTCTTTTCCCTTATATTGTCAAATAAAATAAATGACAACAGCCAACACAATAATTGCTGTCTGGTGTGAATGAGTCAACATTATACCTTTAAAAAAAATCCTCACCCAAGGAGTAAGGATATTTTTCCCACTAATTTTTTTAAAAGATTGGAAATGGTAGGGGGAAGGGGGAGAGAGAGGAGAGAGAAAAACATTGATGTGAGAGAGACACATCAATTGGTTGACTCCTGCACGCACCTGGACCAGGGCAGGGATCCAACCTGCAACCCAGGTATGTGCCCTTGACAGGGAAATGAATCTGAGACCCTCTGTGTGCAGGCTAGCACTCTAACCACTGAGCACACTGGCCAAGACTATACCTATTTTGTTTTTGTCAAAACTTATACCTATTTTTAGTTCAGCAAATATAGATATATTTTGGTGTGCCACAAAATATTAGTTATTAGTTTATGTGTGCCATGAAATAAAAAGGTTAAAAATTGCTGACATGCGAAATATGTGTTACTCCACAGTTTATGTTATCAATAAGAGCTCACAGTCCATAGTAGGCTATTAGTAGTTAAGTTTTAGGGAAATCAGTTTTATGTGGATATTTGACTGTGGGGGGACGATTTGCACCCGTAACCCTATGTTGTTCAAGGGTCATCTGACCGATCAAGTAAAAAGGATGCGTCAAGGACCCCAAGGACAATCACAGTGACGGTGGTGGCAGCAATCACCTCAGCACTGATTGTGTGTCAGACTCTGGCCTAAATGCATCACACATGTGTTCCTGCTTAGTTCTGAGGAAGCTATTCCATTATCACCCTCGTTTTATCACCCTCGTTTTAGAAACAACAAACAGACTGAGGCTCAGAGAGGTCTGGCAGTGAGCCGAAGGCCATACATACATCATGAAGGGGCAGAGCTGGATTTGACCAGGACTTATCCTTTAACAGAAGGAAGCACAAGCTTGTAAAGGCCTCCGTCTCCTGCTGTCTGTACTAGGCAGAGTCCTGTTTCCTTCCCAGATAAACTGCTCCTCAACCCTCTGGCAAAGAGAACTCAAAACAATAACAGGAGCTCGGTGTTTTGCTTGGAGAGCTCCATATGTCACTGGAGCTCTGAATGGACTGGCAGGACTCACTGAATGAGTTACATGAACCTGACTGAGGCCTGTGGGACCCAAGTGTGGGCCACTGCATTGTGCTGCTTCTATCTACAAGTCAAAGTCTTTGCAGAATCGAGGCCAGTTCGGTCCAGACCTGGAGTGACAAGGTGGGTGGTAGTCATTCTGGCATGGAGGACCACTAAACGCTGGACAGGTGTCCCTACCAGTACCACAGCCACAATGGTGCCTGCCAGGATGGAACTGATGTGACCCTATGGAGCAGGGCCAAGGTCAGGCTGGGGAGCACTCTGGCCCTCAAAGTCTACCCGCTCGTTACAGCTTAGAAGGGCTGCTCAGTTGACATGGGGGAGAGGGGACAGGAAAACCCACCCGTGGCTTCAAAGTGGATCAAAGCATGGCAGGGAGCAGTGATTAAAGCCCTCCCTCAAATCACCTCGCTGCCTAGGCACCTCGCTTCCTCAGCACTGTGGACATTGGGTGGGGTCATTCTCAGCTGTAGGGCCATGTGGGTACTTTGGGGAGTTGAGCAGTATCCCTGGCCTCTACCACTTGATGCCAGGATGCCCATCACTCAGCTGTGACAAACACAGATGTCTTAAGACATCACCCGATATCCCTGGGGGTAAAGTCAGCCGTGGCTGAGGCTCTGCCTTTTCTGGGACTGCTCATACATTTTAACCTGTATTTTAACACCATTCTCAGGAGACCTGAATCACAGACAAGTTTGAGAAGACTGGTTCGAAACCAGCATTTCTCAGCATGGACAATACAGACTTTGGGGCCAGATCATTGTTTGTGGGGCTATCCTGGGCTCTGTAGTATGAGGAGCGGCATCCCTGGCCCCCAACTACTTGATGCCAAGAGCACCTTCTCTCCCTCAGTCATAACAACAAAAGTCTCCACACATCACCCAACAGTGTCCCCTGGGGGGCAGGATCACCCCCACTGAGAACTCCTGGGCCGAGGCCATGGCCTAATTACACATGGAATTACCAATCAGCAAACCATTCTTGTTGCTTGGCGCCCTTGGCTCAGCTTCCTATCACACAGTTGTTCACACATTTGGCTTTGGGACCAACCAGGCCTCCTTGAGAAAACCAAGGCTAGGTCTTAGTCGCCCTATGACCACCTCCCAATCCCTCTCCCCATTCCTGGCCCCCCTAGCATGTGCCCTATAATGATCCTCCAGAAATATTTTGAAGTGAATGGAGACATGAAGTAGCTGCTGCTCAGGGCTGCCCACCAACACTGTCCACACGGGCTGAACACAGGCCTCTACCTTCAGCCGATTATGTGTCCCCAGCTCCAGGTTCTGGGTGTGGTCTCATTGGTGTCCTGCTTTTGGATACCTCATCCTCTTAGCAGCCTTTCTTTCCCTCTCACTTGCACCCAGGTTTCTATCTTTTTCTCCCTTCTGCACACTCTCCAGTAGGTGGGGAATGTGTGAGGCCATTGAAAATGGGGACAGTCCGGAGGCTGTCTTAACTCGTCCCCTCCTATGCCACCTCCCAAGTCTTCAGAGCAGCCCAGACAGCCCAAAGGTGGAGGAGGAGCAAGACAGGCCAAGGGACAGGCCAAGGAGCTTCTTCCCTGATAGTGTCTCCTGGGTTCTGAGCCTGATAACCACCTGGAATAGGGGTCTCTGTCCTGATCCCCACCGTCTCTAGGGACAAACAATGACCATGGAATACCTCCATGACGGATTCAGGCAAAGAAGAGGCTGACTTTCTTCATCCCACCAACATCGTACACAGACCTTTCCAATTTACCCCCTACCTTCCCTTCGGTAATCACTTTACTCTGAAATGTAAAAAGCAGGGAAATGGCCCTGCTGAGAATCAAGAATTTCTTGAAATATGAGTCCTGGAGGGGCCCTTAGAAATCACCCAGCCCAGCTCTTTCGCCCAACGGATGGAGGATTTACCCAAAGATGGTTAAGTGGTTGGCCCACGCTACAAAGCCTGATGTGGAGTAAAGTATTTCCATGGGAAATTTAAAAATAATAATTCATTTAAAAGAACATTTAAAAATGAGGCAATAATTCCTCAAAAATGACTTACCCACACTGGGACTGGGTGTGAAATAGTTTTATGGAATGCAAAGTAGCATATCTATTGGAAGAATTTTACAACTACCCTCTGCAACAGGCTGCAGGAAGGGTCATGGATTCAAAAGAACCCTCTGGGGAGTCAGAATTCATGTTGATTCCAGCAACACTTGCTGTAATTAGATCTTAATTTCTGCATCTAACCGGGCTGGTGGTTTAAGAGCTTCCTTTTTTGCTTTTTTTTTTTTTTTTTTTTTTTACAAGCTTACTTTTACCTGTTCTAGAACACAAATGACACCCCGTTATAAATTTCAGTTGCAAAAGAAAGTTGGGAAACTTGTTCCGATACTTTAAATCATCCCAAGACGTTAGCTGGAATGCTGGCACGGAGTGCAATGAACATTTTCTCGAAGCTACAGGGTGAACTGCCCTTAAAAAAAAAAAAGGAACATCCATATTACTAAAGCAAGTCTCACCGAAGGGCTGATTTACTGACCACAGGCTTCTGTGTTCTGATACAGGCGTCACTTTTGCGGCTGTTGCTGCGTTAGTCAGACAGATTGCACTCCAGGCGAATAAGGCAGGATCAAGTCCCCACCAAAAACTTGCACTACCTAACACTTCTCAATTTATAGCCCTAGTTGGTGGGCATGGGAGGGGGCGGTGCTGAGAGGAGGGAAAGAAATGTGTCACCGGCTTTGAATGAAGGCTTTGAATGAAGTTCAGGGGCAGTGTTTACCTAAGCAACCAGCCCTGGTAAACAAATGCTATCTCTGGCTGGCCTAGGAGGAGGTGGAGGAGTGACACTGTTTTGATCAAACCCACCATGTGGATGCCCAGTGCCCACTAACAGGGTAAGAGTTTTCCAGTGCCCTATTAGGTGGGAACACACCTGCTTCCCCTAATATACATGTTCCCCTGAGGGTCAACAACTTCTTCAGAGGAATATTGACAAGCCAGAAGGTTCTGGGTTCAGTTTCCATCATCAGCCAGCCTTACATTTGAACGTCTTTATGTGTGAGCCATCAGGGTTCAACTCCTGCCTTCTCTAATATTCCTGGGCAGCAGGAATGAAAGCATCGTGCTGAAAAGCATCCAGAAGTTGCTACTCACCAGGGACCTACAGTAGTAGGTTGGTCGGGTAATTATTTTATAAACACGAGGAAGTAGATCAAAAAGGAAATTCCACTGCAGACTGAAATGTCTCCATCTGAGAGCAGTCTAGGACACAGTGAAATGGCTAAAAGTTTTTCCCCTCAACATCTCCTCTTGGTTTATGTATAGGGTAAGATGTCAACATGACAATATGCTTTCTTCTAAGTAGAACCCAGGTGGACTCAGCTCTACCTGTCATGGCAGATCAAATACAAACATAATTTCATCAGAGAAAAATATATGCAGATGTTCAATTAAAGCCCAGGAGTCTGCAGTCCTGGCGCTGCTTGGGCAGCTTGCCGGCCCTCATTGTTTGCTGAGTAACAACGGTTGCCAGGGACAACGCAGTCCACTCCCGTCTCCAAGAGCCTGTTGCTGGGCAACCAGGAGAATACTTCCCAAACCAAACAATGTCATCCCAGGAGCAATCCTCTCTATCTCACATTAACCAGATCTAAAAAAAAAATCCTCCCAAATATGTAATCTATTATTTTCAGAAGCCCTAAGAGAAAGGCAAATAATCTCTATAGTAACCGAGGAGAAAACAGTTTACCATATTTGTTCTGAAATAATAAAACCCAAGAAGGACCAACTTTGCCTGCATTAAGCATCACAGGAGGGACTTCTTCAGTCTTTCCTAGTGCCAGAGGAGAAAGTGGCTTTTTCTCCAAGAAGAAAGAATTTAATATCAAGCAAATGGTGTAGGATAGTTCATAGTCCCACATAGGCCGTGATTAGACAAACTAAACCTGAGGACTAAACTATTTGGAAAAAAAATGTAAGAGAAATAACTCCTAATTTATTTATTTACAAACTTTTTATTTATTTTTTATTTTTAAAATTTTGTTTTATTGCTTAAAGTATTACAGAGAGTATTACATAAGTCCCTCCCCCCTCCCCTTGACCTTCCCCGGTCTTCCCTACCCCCCAGTGTTTGGTGTCCATTGATTATGCTTATATACATGCATACAAGTCTTTCAGTTGATCTCTTAGCTCCTAATTTAAAAAGACGTTTGCAAACATTATGTACATACAAAATAGGTGCAAACTGAATCTTTGACTCAGCATGAGGAAGGCCTCCTAGGGCTTTGCCAGAAGGAACTTACAGCATCTGGAGTCCCTTAGCCTGCTCTTCCTGCCCCACTCAGAGGGGAAGGACTCTAAGAGGAGGAAGCCAGGCCACATCAGAGGCCCCCAGATGTCAGGAGGCACAGGGACACACAGCCCCAGAAAGAGGTGGCAGGGAGGTCCCTAGCATTGGCCAATCTTGGCCCACAGGAAACACACACACACACACACACACACACACACACACACACACACATTAAACTGAAAGCACACAGCTTCGGCTCTGTCCAGAGCAATGCAGACTGAGCCTGGGTTCTCTGTGGCTTTGGAACTGGCACAGGGAGCAGACAGCACCCCTTTTTAAAAGGGGAGCATAGAGTTCTAAGTGGTTGGCCTTATCCTGGAGGTGAGGGCAAGAGAATGGGAAACATGGCTACAGCCGCAAGGGGTCCACATCTTAGATGATAAAAGCAGGCGACAAAATACGGCCTTTGAGATAGATACAACTGGTACACAAAGACTTTGTTTTCTTAAGATAGCCTCTGAGCGGTGATCTTAACTAAACAGGAGGGAATCAGCATGTCTCCCTGCGGAGGAGAGTGAATGCCATGCTGTTAGCATCTTAACATGGGCTCCAGGGACATGAGAAATTTGAAGCTAGACCAGGGCCACTAACCAGTGGTGAAGTGGTAACATGGGAGGTGACTTGTCTCTAGGCCTGGAGGGCTCGTGAGACCACCAGCAGCCACAACCATGGAAGTCACTGCTTGGACACAGTCCTAAGGACACTGATGATTCTTTCTGCCTGGACTCCCCATCTGAAGGGAGGCTCTGACAGGCAGTTGTGAAGACCTCAAACTCCATCTCTGAAAGGACTGACACAGAGGTCTTACTTGCATTATTCATTGATCTCAATTAAAAAAAAATTATTGACTGTTTAGCATGAGCCAGGCATTGGCCAGTAATTAAACAGACACAACTCCTTTCCTCATGGTTCTTATATTCTAGTGGATAATGAGCAGGTGGAGTGGTGGTAGTTACAGACAGTTAGTAAAATAAGTAAGAAATATACATAGCATGTCAGGTGGTAATAGGTGCCAAAGGAAAAATTGGAGCAGAGATATGAAGTGCTGGGGTGGGGTTGGGTTGCAATTTTTAAAGGGTTGTATTACATAGTCCTCCCTGAGAAGATTCATTAAAGAGATGAAGAAAGTGAGGGGCAGAGCTTAGAGTGTTCCAGTGGAGGGAACAGCACTGCAGTGGAGGGAACAGCCAGTGTAAAGGTCCTGAGGTAGGACCATGCCTGGCTAGTGACTAAAGCTGAGTAAACCAGGAGACAAGGAGAAGACAAAACCCATGCAGACTATACTGTCATCTGAGGTGTGGCTTTTGCTCATAGTGAAATCAAAGTGATCACAGGGTTTGAGCCCAAGAATGACCAGATTTGACTTGCATTTTAACCAGGTCCCTCTGGCTGCCAGCTGAGAACAGGAAAAGAAGGAAAAGGGTAAAAGCAGAGCGAGCAGTTAGAAGATTAATGTGATAACCTGGATGAGAGACATGGCCTGTCCTGGGAGACAGCAGTGGGGGGCTAGATTCTGGATAAATTCTGGAGGTGGAGTCACAGACCTTGCTGATGGGTTGGAGATGGAGTGTGAGAGAAAGACTCAAAGGTTTTGGCAACTGAAAAAATGAGATCAGGAAAACTACAGAAATAGGCCTAAGGAGCACCTAGGAGTTGAGTATTGTATATTTTTTTATTGATTTGAGAGAGAGAGAGGGACATTGATGTGAGAGAGAAAAACTGATTGCCCCCTCGCACATGCCTGGACTGGGAATCGGACCTGCAACCTGGGCATGTGCCCTGACCTGGAATTGAACCCGCCACCCTCTGGTGTACAGAAGGATGCTCCAACCAACCAAGCCATACCTGCCAGAGCAGGAGTTGAGTTTTAAAGGTGAGGTGTGGGAGGCTCTTAGAAACCCAATTTGGAATGCTGAGAAAGCAGGCAGATACATAAACGAAGGCCTGAGGGGCAAGAGGTCAGTTAGACCCATCAGAATACAGAGAATGTGGGCTGAAGCCATCAGTGTAGAGAGGACGTAGGCTGGATGGAGCCTTCAGTGTAGAGAGGACGTAGGCTGGATGGAGCCTTCAGTGTAGAGAGGACGTAGGCTGGAGCCAGCGCTATTTAGATGATGTGGGCTGGAGCTATCAGTATATAGAGGATGTGGGCTGGAGCCATCAATGTATAGATGACCTATTTAAAGCCATAAGACTGGCCCCTTCTACTATAGGACGACAGAGTGAGAAGTCTATAACGAAGAAGAGGGGCTGGCACCCTGATCTTGAACTTCCAGCCTCTAGAACTGTGCACAATAAATTTCTGTTGTGTATAAACCATCCCATCCATGGTATTGTGTACATATGGAAGGCAACTGATGGATGTTTTCTCTCCCATCAATGTTTCTCTCCCCGCTCCCCACCCCCCTCTTCCCGGTATCAGTGAGCATATTCTCAGGTAAAGATTAAAATTAAAAAAAAAAAAAAAGCTCCAGAGTCACACAGAAAAATAAGTGTATTTCTTGCTAAGTCATGTTTGAACTATACAAGATTACCAAGAAATTTAACATAAGATAAATGATGGAGGCCAGGGGTCTTGCAAAGAGAGTTTCAGAAACAAAGTTCTCTCGCTCTGGTCAATGAATGGACTTGGGCCAGTTCGAGAAGTGTCCACCTGTCTAGCGAAGGAAGGAAAACTATTCTCTGGGGGGATGATGATATATCTCAAGTGGCCCCAGGACTGAAAATCTAGTCAAGGATCCTTCAGCAAGATCCAGGGAGCTCTGAGGACATGAAAATGAATCAATGAAAGGCAAACATGAGAAATATTTATCCTATCCATCATCTCCCTTCTCATCTCAACCCTCCATCCAATCCTCTGAAAACAAAAAGACATTTTATTCTGCCCCTGTGAAAGTTTCAACCCCAAAGCAAAACTTCATGGTACTTTGACAAAATAAAACAAAAAAACTTTTACTATTGTTGTTGAACTCGTTATTCTAATTAAGCTCAAAGAATGAAATCTTGGAGATATTGTAGTTTTAAATATAATTAATCCTAATTAATGCTAAGAAGATACATTGAAATTAATTCCATTTTAGAAAGACAATCTAATCAAAAGCTTGGGGGGAGTGTAATTATTAAATTTAAGAGGGCATCATAAAACCTTGAAAATATTTTAAATGACTTTCCTATTCCATCAATATTAAGATAACTCTTCATTTTTCCCAGTAAGCACTTCCCACTGGCATAGGGTTGGCGAAGACCCTAGAGTGTGAAATGGGCAAGCAGCTCTCAATGCCCAAACAAATGCCTAGCTTCGTCTGGTTCTGTTTGCGGTGTCTGCGTTAAGTCAGCCCCCAAAGCAGAGCAAGAGATCATTTAGGAAAAAAAGAAATAAAGTGATGTTGCTCTGCTTGAAGGGTGGAAAGAGAATCGGATGAGTGCTGTGAGACATAACTCAAGGAATGTGAACAGGCCTTTCCATCCTCCCCTCTCGCTCTTTGCTCTCACTCAGAATGTACCCTAGGACAAGCAGCCATCTTTAAAACCCTCCTGTGTGCCAATTGTGGTTCCAGTTCTCCTTGCTTCTGGAAGCCTGGCAGCTGACATAACCTGGCTGCCCAGGTGATCATTACCACCATTACCATTTTAGACTAAATGTATTGGGGTGACATTGCTTAATAGGATCATATAGGTTTCAGGTGTGGATTTCTATATTACAAGATCTGTATATTGTACTGTGTACCCACCGTCTAAAGTCAAATCATTTTCTGTCACCATATATTAGGCCTCCTTCACTTCTACCCCCATCCCCTTCTCTCTGGCATCCACCACACTGCTGTTGTGTCCACGAATTTGTTTTATATCCCACATATGAGTGAAATTATATGGTTCTTAGCATTTCTGCCTGACTTATTTCACTTAGCATATTCTCAAGGTCCATTCATGTTGCAAGTGGCAGTATTTCGTCTTTTGTAATGGCTGGTAGTATTCCATTGTGTATATGCATCTTCTTTATCCAATCTTCTATCATTGTTACATTTGAACAGCATTTATTACTACATTAACACGTCTTTTTAAGATAAGTATTTGAGATTTCCACCCACATGAAATTTGAAACAATCTGAAGGGAAAAAGGTTGTTACAAAAACCGCACTAAAGCTTACTACACTAGAATAATGAAGATGCAACTGCATTTCTAGGTAAATCAAATTCTCTTTTTTTAATGCAAATTTCAAGCTTAAGATTAGATTAAATGTGGACACTGACCTCAATAATTTGGGCTAAATGTTACTCACTGGGGAGCTATAGCATCAATCTGCCCAGGCTATTGCTCGGCCCATCTGTGACGATGCAGGACACCAGCAGGACGCTGCCAGAATCTTCTCTCTAGAGCAAATACAAAGTGTGCAGTTTGTCCTTACGTACACATGAATGACGTGGACAACCACAGGAGGACTTTTTGGCAATTGCTGGATAGGCCTGCCCTGGGACAGCAGGGGCTCTGGACAGCGCCTGGGTAAAGGTCAATTCTCAGGAAGACGGAAGATGAGTGAGGGGCAGCCCTGTCCAAAGTGGCTGGTATTGGCCAGCACACATGGACTTCCATTTCTTTATCCATAAATGGAGAAAATAAATTCTGTCTGCCTCTATGGGTAACTGTATTAAATAAAATGAAGCCTACCAAACATGGGGTTTAATTGCCAACAACCCAGCACATATTAGATACTCAATAAATGCTAATTAGTCACTGTTGTAATCCACTCCAGTATAGAGGACCAAGACCAGTTGCTGCTTTTTGACTATTTAAATATGTGAAGCCCTAAATGCAGTTATTTGCTATTTGGGGTTTCAAAAACAAATTAAGTGTGACAAGTTCTTCAGGGAGCACCTCATGCTGTGTGCTCTATTCCAGGGCAAATTTGGGCCCAATACTTAATACTCATTTCTCTCCCATCATCATGCTAAATATAGCAGCTCTTCTTCCAAATTAACACTGCTGCATTACTTTCAGAAAGATTCCATCTTATCAGCTCCCTTTCCTTCTCAGAAATTCCGCCCTTCCATAAGACCTCAGAGCATGCACAGTACACTTTCCATAGCTGAACGCCTCATAGATTGCTTGACAAATGGTGACGGCGGCAGACTGTGTTTAGTGCCGTCCTTTTCAGTGAGAGCGAGCTGGTGAGATTATTTAATTCCCCATAAGGAGATCCTCTTTGCTTTCTGTCCTTTGCTCCAGTTTCTGGGGTTTGCATCATTAGACCACTGGCTTTGCCAATGCCTTCTCCAGCACTAATTCAAAGTTGGTGAGGGCTCCTGGAGTGTCCTCCCTGAGCATGTGCGAGGGAGGAAACAGCCATGCAGCACCAGCTTCTGGGCGAGGGGTGGAAAATTGCTGCCTGAAACAGGAAATCCTCAAGACTCAGGGTCAGAGAATGAAGACCTAAATGGAAGTGTCCCCCTTCTCCCTCAGAATTTATCTTATAGAAATACACATGTCCAGGAAGGAACATGGTCACATGAACACTGTATACCAATGTTCATGACAGCATGATTCACAATAGCCCCAAAGTACAAACACTCCAAATGTCCATCAGCTGATTAAACAAGATGTGGTCCATTCACACACTGGAGTATTACTCAGCCATGAAAAGGAACGAAGCTCTGACACTCACGACAACATGGATGGACCTTGAAACCATGACACTCAGTGGGAGGAGCCAGACAAAAAAGGCCACACAGTTTGTGATCCTATTTATGAGAAATGTCCAGAACAGGCAAATCCACAGAGACAGAAACCAGATTAGTGGCTGCCAGGAGCTGAAGAAGGGAGATAGGGAGTGAATGTTAGTGGAGATGGGATTTCTTTTTGGGGTGGTGTGATATTCTGGAATTAAGAAGTGATGGCTGCACAACTCTGTGGATATATTAAAAACTACTGAACTGTATACTTTAAATGGGTCAACTTCATGGTACATGAAATATGTCTCAAAAAAAGTTGTAAAAAATTTAATGTATGTGGACAACATGTCTCTGCTAGCCTTATTTAAAGTCACCAAAAAGTAGAAACAATTTAAATGTTTATTAATAGAAAAATTATTAAATAAATAATGGTACATCATTGTTGTATACTTTAATGCCATTAGAAAGTATGAGGTATATGCCCTAGCCAGTTTGACTCAGTGGATACAGCATTGCCCTGCGGACTGAAGGGTGCCAGGTTTGATGCTAGTCAAGGGCATGTACCTTGGTTGCAGGCTCGATTCCTGGCCCTGTCAGGGCGCATGTGTGCGGCAACCAGTTGATGTAGACACATCGATGTTTCTGTCTCTCCCTTTTCCTTACACCCTTTCTGAAAATCAATGGAAAAATATCTTCCATTGAGGATTAACAACAACAACAAAAGAATGAGGTACATTCTCCAAGATATGCAGTGCTTGCCACACAGCAGGCTCTCAAATATTTGTAGAATCTATGCATATGTGAAAACATACATCCCCAAAGATGAACATGAATGAACGTAAACTTAAACTAGAAATAAACAAGAAGGAAACAAAGTGAATTTACTGAGTGCCAGGCACTATTCTAGGCTCTGAACATTCAAAGATGCAAGCCCTGCTCTGGGGAAGCTGACATGCTTGTGCAGAGGAGTCGGACAAAAGACCAGACACCAGATATACAAGGTGATTGCAGAGATTGGGGCTGGGACAAAAGAAGACAGCAGAGGGACCAGGACTGAGACAGTGGTGGGGAGGGGCTCCTAAGCTCTTAATATGCTGGCTGGACCTGACCTGAGCAGAAGCCAACCTAGGTAGATGTGAGAGAGAACATTCCAGGAGCAGGGAATAGCAGGTGCAAAGGCCCTGGGGCAGGGGAGCAGGCTGTCCAGAGGTCAGCAGAGACCCTGAGTCTGGATTTTATTCCAGTTCCTGAGAGAAGCCCAAAATGAAGGCACAATATAATCTGACTTATGTTTTTAAAACAGCATACATTTTAGACTATCAGAAGAAAAAAGGAAAACCAGGGAGGAAGTTCCCTTGGCATTTACTATGTTATGATTTTGACTATAATACTTCCTAAGTTCTTAGTTGAGCTTCTTAAGACTTATATGGCAGCTGGGCAGAAAATATATCATTTATGAAAGCAGCCCAGTCAAGTCAGCCCCGTAAATGAAGGAGTAAATAATTAAGTATTTGATTAATAGGAAAGTTAATGATGACTTCTACAATTTTGATGCAGGTAATTATATACTCAGCCAATCATCATAGCCCAAGAGCAGCAATGTGCTTTTTAATTCAGTGTGAATTGTCCCTATTGACTTATAAAGGCTATTATCTAAAAATTAAATAATTTATGAGTGTATACTCTTTTTTTTTAAAGGCACATTAAAAAAATAGACAAAGGAAATGGATCTGTAATTTAGTTATAGTTATTTGCTCTTAGGGATTAATATAGTAAATTGATTTCAATCAGGGGTTGGCAAACTTTTTCCTTAAAGGGCCAGAGTATTTTTTGTACCATAGGCCATAGGGTTATCTGTCACTATTTCTAGAAACTCATCATGGACAGTAAGTAAGGAATGAGTGTGACTCCCTTCATGCCCTTCAGAACACTACTAGAGCCTGGGGCAACAAGGGGGAAAATCAGCAATACTGACTTTAGCTTTATTTAAAATTTTGATATTTTGCTCAATGCGGATAGCTCGGCATTTTGATTTTTTAAAATAATGCATTTAAAATATTATTTATCTTGATGACTGAGTTTTTTGGTACCACCTACCCCTTAAATTTTGTGTCCAAGATGAATGCCCACTTGTCTCACCCTAGTCCCAGCCCTGGAGCTGTTCAGTCCAACTTTATGGACATTGAAATTTTATTTTCATATAATTTTTATGCATCATATACTATTCTTTTGATTTTTTCCAACCATTAGAAAATGCAAAAAATATTCTCAGTGCAAGACTTACATAAAAATAGGCATCATGCCAGATTTGGCCCCAGGGTTAGTTTGCCGACTCTGTGTTAGATGGCCATTTAGAAAGCATTTCTTAGTGATCTTTACATTTACAGAAAAACACCTGCTATCCACTTTTTTGTTGATTATCCAGTGGACAATCAAAGGACTCTGAACAAATTAGTCCTATTATCTCCTTTTTGAAATCCCTGCCAAGGTTGTTTCTCATTCTTTGTTCATCCCCAGGTCCCCAAATGCACCAGCACACATGTCTAGAACATGACTATGTACAAGATCGATTTTTAGGATCTTCACTAGATCTATGATCCTATGATTCAGCAGGAGAGGTGGGACTTAGGAGATGGAAACTAAAAAGCAAACACCTCTTTAATGTAACACTGGGAAATACAATCTGAGTGAAATATTAGTCATTTTTTAAAAAATATATTTTATTGATTTTTTACAGAGAGGAAGGGAGAGGGATAGAGAGCTAGAAACATCGATGAGAGAGAAACATCGATCAGCTGCCTCCTGCACACCCCCTACTGGGGATGTGCCCGCAACAAAGGTACACGCCCTTGACTGGAATCGAACCTGGGACCCTTCAGTCCCCAGGCTGGTGCTCTATCCACTGAGCCAAACTGGTTAGGGCTAGTTATTTTTAATAGTGGTAATATATATATATAACAAAAATTATCACTTTGACCCTTTTTAAGTGTACAATTCACCTGCACTAAGTACAGTCGCACTGTTCGACAACCATCACTCCCATCCATCTCTAGAACTTCTTCATCTTGCAAAAGTAAGACTCTGTATCCACTGAATATCCTACTCAATAGCCCATGGCACCCATTCTGCTTTGTCTCTGAACCTCCTGGGAGTGCAGCCATACAATATTCATCCTTTTGTGACTGGATTATTTCACTAACAAGGTTCATCCATGTTGTAGCAGAATTTCCTTCCTTTTCAAGGTTGAATAATATTCCATTGTGTGAATGGACTACATTGTGTAAATAGTGTTTATCCATCATCCATCAATGAACACTTGGGTTGCTTCTACCCTTTGGCTATTGTGAATAATGCTGCTCTGAACATGGGTATGCAAAGATCTGTTCAAGTCTCTAAGTGTCTATGCAGAAGTGGGACTGCAGGATGATATAGTAGGTCTATATATATTTTGAGGAACCGCCATACTGTTTTCCACAGAAGCTGAACCATTTTACTTGCCCACCAGCCATGCACAAGGGTTCTAATTTCTACACATTGTCACCAACACATTATTTTCTACTTTTTAAAATAATAGTTATATAGTTATGTAAAACTGGCATCTCATTGTGATTTTTTAATTTTAATAATTAGTGATGTTGAGCATCTTTTCAAGTGCTTATTGGTTATTTGTATTTTCTTTGAAGAAGTATCTAATCAAATATTTGCCTATTTCTTAATCAAGTTGTTTGTTTTTTTATGTTGAGTTGTAGGAGTACTCTGGATATTAATCCTGAATTAGACATATGATTTGTAAACATTGTTTCCCATTCCATGGGTTGCCTTTTTACTCTGTTGATAGTGTCTTATGATGGATGAAAGGTTTTAATTTTCATGAAGTCAAATTTATCTATTTTTTCCTTTTATTATCTCTGTCTTTGGTGTCATATCCAAGGAATCACTGCTAAATCCAATGTCATGAAGAACCCCACCATGTTTTCTTCTATGAATTTTATAGTTTTAGCTCTTACATTGAGGTCTTTGATGCATTTTGAGTTAGTCTTTTTATATGGTGTAAGACAAGGGTCCATCTTCATTCTTCTGTATGTGGATATGTAATTTTCCAACATCATTTGTTGAAAAGACTGTCCTTTCCCCCACTGAATGGTCTTGGTACCCTTGGAGTAATATATTATAAACAAGTAAATAAGTAACAACACACAAAGATCTAATCTTACAAGAGAGAGCATCTGAAAAGTGAATTTGTAAAAGAAGCTGACATACATTAGATTAATCCTACTTTTCCTTGATCATAGTAGACATCTGCACATAACTCTTATTCCTATTCTCACTGATGACTTCCTTACTATTATTTTCAAATGGAATTTGTGTGTAGTGACCCACACTACTCTACAAAGATACAAACATTATGCGAGGACCCCGTCATTTTTGTTTACAACAAAGTACTAGATTTTCACCTAATTTTTGTCCTTCTACTTTTAAACACCTAAAGAATACTGAGAAGGTGGTTTAAACTCTGCAGTTTGCCCATTCAAATGACTACAGCAGGATCCTATAACGGGGTCCATGGATTCATAAGGGTGTACTTCAAGGAGTCCATGAACCTGAACTTGAACATGAAATATAAGTGGGGTGATATGCACATGTCTATGCCTGTTCTTCTGAGGAAAAAATTCCCAACTTTCAGCAAATTTTGAAAGCAGTCCTGAAGAAAGATTACAAACTACTGGTGATATGTGTTTTGTTTTTTGGTTTTTTTTTTGTGGGGGTATTGGAGGGTGGGGAGTCTGTTGTTAACTTAAGTTCATGAATCCAAGAATTCCAGTTTTTAATTAAAATTTTTTATAGAGAGAGGAAGGGAGAGGGAGAGAGAAAAAAATCAACGTGAGAAACATCGATCAGTCGCCTCCAGTGTGCACCCTCACTGGGAATCGAACCCGCAATCTGGGTATGTGCCTTGACCGAGAATTGAACCGACAACCTTTCAATGATTTTGTCAGTCAACCAACTGAGCAATACCAGTCAGGTCAAGGCTACCAGTTTTAGATGAGGCTCATTATATAATCCAGGCAGGTCAGTAGTCTTTAGAAGTAAGTGACACAATTCATTTACTTCTGGAGGCGGGGCAAAATGGTGACAGTGGGTCCCCAATCACATATGGAAGAGATGTGGCCAGAAGAGACAGTCACAGGAGACATTCCTGTCTCTAGTAGGAAGCCACAGTCTGAAGGCAGCTAGACTTTTCCCACACTCTACATTTAGGAATTCAAACAGTTCAGGAAGGGATCATGCTGATAGTTAGCTGTATCTTTAATGACCACCTTCGCACCACCTAACACACAGGCCACCAAGCCCAGGAAATGCCACAGATTTGAGAAAACCTGAAACAGAATCATCTGCCAGTGGGGAATAAAGAAGAGAAAGAAGAAGTCATGGTCTTTTCTAGGGTCTATCCCAAAGGAACAAAGGATACAAACCAAATTTGCCATCTTTGGTAGTCAACATTGACTACACTCATGGCAAGAGGGTTAAGATAAATCATTCTTACATTCTTATCCCAGAGAAGCCAACACCAGTTCTGCTACTGCTGGAGATCTAGCTATGTCTCAATTCTGAAAAATCCAGCTATAAAAATGATTTCGAAGTCATGCAGAATGCATTTCAAGTGTCATTTTAGCTGTATATGGAAAAAACTGAAATGTGGAACTAGTTCGCCATTTTGATCTCTAAAACACTGATTTTTTTTCCTTATGGATAAGCCATTCAACATTTTTCTTCTTATGTATCACTATTATAGCGTGCTCTCATATGAAGCCAACTGGTTATAGGTGTCAGTTTTTCCCACACTGGAGCCTGTTTCCTTGCACCATCATCTGTAGCAGTGATTCGTTTCAGAAATCCCTGCTGGGTGCCATGACGTGCACACCAAATTGCAGAGCTGGTCCGACCTGCCCAGAGGGAGCAGCTGTCCTTGAGTGACAGCCACTGGGAGCCAAGTATCGGTGAGCCAGGGGCCCAAAACAAAAAGAAACCAATGTCGCCCTGACCAGTTTGGCTCAGTGGATAGAGCGTCGGCTTGAGGACTGAAGGGTCCCGGGTTCGATTCCGGTCAAGGGCATGTACCTTGGTTGCAGGCACATCCCCAGAAGGGAGTGTGCAGGAGGCAGCTGATCGATGTTTCTCTCTCATTGATGTTTCTAACTCTCTATCCCTCGCCCTTCCTCTCTGTGAAAAAATCAATAAAATATATTAAAAAAAAGAAAGAAAGAAAGAAAGAAAGAAAGAAAGAAAGAAAGAAAGAAAGAAACCAATGCTTCCTGACTGCTGAGCACCTTCCGACCAAAGAGTGTTGGTCTAAGCCTAACCTCAGCTCCAGGTCCTGAAGAGAAAGGCCAGGTGTTGTGGAATTAAAAATTTTAAAAGGGCACAGTTTTATAGACATAAAAAGGCAAAGGGGATTCAGCCTGCAAGAAGGATGTGGCCAGATGAAGACTCTTCCTTAATTACAGCAAACAGAAGATAATAAGGTAAATACTATTCCTCTCACCCATTAAGGAAGCAAAAATAAACACTACTGAATATTCTAAGGAGTTTCATAAACTTCAGCCTCATGATGATGTGCCAGGAGCTAATCACATATAACTAGTGCTGTGTGTTAGCCTAGCGTGCAGCAAACTGTCCTATAAAGGCCCCAACAGCAATTTAAAAAAAAAATAGTATTGGTTGATGTTTCAGGGTAAGCCTTTTTCTTTTTTTCTTTTTTAAAATCACCTTTCATGTTTATTTATTTATTTATATGTTTATTGACTTCAGAGAGAAAGGGAGAGGGAGAGAGAGATAGAAACATTAATGATGAGAATTATTGATCAGTTGCCTCCTGCACACTCCCTACTAGGGATTAAGTCAGCAACCCAGGCATGTGCCCTTTACGGGAATCGAACCTCGAACCCTTCAGTTCCCAGGCCAATGCTCTATCCACTGAGCCAAACTGGCTAGGCCTCAACAGCAATTACTTTAAGCTTTGTGGGTCAGATGATCTCTGTTGAGACTGCTCAACTCCTCTGTCCCAGGGCTCCAGTCACCATAGACAATATGTACATGAATGAACGTTGACAGGTACCAATAAAACTTTATTGACAGACTCCGAAATGTGAATTTCATGTAATTTCATGTGTTCCATTTAAAAATTATTTTAAAATTTAAAAAGCCAGTCTTAACTCTTAGCTGTACAAAATCAGGCAGTTGGTTTGACTTAGCCCATGGACTGCTGACCCTGTACTAAACTCAGACAGTTAGATTCATATGTCTCTAAAAGAAAGCCTAAAATAATTCAGGATAAATAAATGGATAGGTAGTAAAGAGCCCATATAATTACAGCCGGCCCTCTGTACCTACCAGTTTTGCATCTCCAGATTCAACCAACTTTGGATAAAAAATATTCCAAAAAGGAAAAAAAAATCCCAGAAAGTTCCAAAAAGCAAAACCTGAAGATGCAGGATTTCAGGAAGTATCTGTAAATGGGGGTGCCCACAGGCCAGAGTCGGAGCCATGTTTCAAGGGAGAGAAGACAGCCCTCATGTCTTGTCAGTTCTCACCCTCCTTTCCCTCTGCCATTGCACTAGGATGTGTGTGTCTTGCACCTTTATGATTCAGGGCTTTTAGGCATGTCACAGAGAAAGAGAAACTTGTGGATGCAAAAATATTGTAAAAGATGTCACCTTTGGATAGATATTTCTCCAAAGAAGATGTACAAACACTAATAAGCATATGAAGAGATGCTTAACGTTATTAGTCGTTTGGAAAATGAAATAAAAAAAACACAACAAAATATTACTTCATACCTAGTAAGTTAGCTATAATAAAAACAAGGGAAAATATCAAGTGTTGGTGAGGATGTAGAGAAACTGGAACCCTCCTACACAGCTGGTGGGAAAGAAAAATGGGCAGCTGCTGTGGAAAACATTTGGCAGTTCCTCAAGAAGTTAAACATGGAGTTACCATATGACCTGGCAATTCCACTTCTAGGTATTTACTAACCAAGAAAAATGAAAACCTATGCTCATACAACAACTTTCCACAAATGTCCACAGCAGCATTATTCATAACAGCCAAAAAGAAACAACTCAAATGTCCATCACAAATAAATGGATAAACAAGTGTGGTCCATCCACATTGGAATATTTTTCAGCCAAAAAAGGGAAGGAAGCACTGACTTTCATTACAAAATGGGTGAACGTCAACACATTATGCTCCGTGGAAGAAGCTAGTCACAAAAGAAGCCATCTTAACTAATAAAAGCGTAATATTAAAATTAACCGTTTCTTTGGGACGGCCTAAGCCACGCCCACCAGCCAATCAGAGTGACTGTATGCAAATTAGCCTAGCCAAGATGGCAGAGGCCGCCGCTCTGGTGTGCGCTTCTCTGGGGCTGCTGCCTCCGCCATCTTGGGAGCCTCCGTCCTGGGAAGGCATCTGGCGCCCTGGGGCGAGGACGAGCCGGCGGGACCCATGGCCTCCCAGGCGGAGAAGCCTGGGGGGTGGGGGAACGGGACTAGCCGGGGGAACCCAAGGCCCCCTCCTGGGAAGCCTATGGGGTGGCCAGCGCCACCCCATCGCTTCTCAGGCGGATGGCCGGAGGGTCAGTGGGAGCTGTGGCCGGCCTGAAAACTGCCCTTGGCCTCTCACCCAGGCTTGCCACACCCCCTGGGGTGAGGGTTTCCACTGGGGAGCTTGACCAGCCTGCAAACAGACATTGGCCCCTCACCCAGGCTGGCCAGGCACACCAGCAGGTGGACATCCCCCGAGGGGTCCCAAACTGTGAGAGGACACAGGCCGGGCTGAGGAAACACCCCCCTAACGCCCCAGTGCACAAATTTTTGTGCACCGTGCCCCTAGTCTTAACTAATAAAAGCGTAATATTGAAATTAACCGTTTCTCCAGGACGGGGCAAGCCACGCCCACCAGCCAATCAGAGCGACTGTATGCAAATTAGCTCAGCCTACATGGCGGCCGCCACTCACGGACCTGAGTAAACGGCAGCTTCCATTGCAGCAGGAGTAAAAGTGAAACTGCCGCCCGCTCTGCTCCACTTATCCTCAAGCAAAACAGACGTTTGCAACAATATAACAATCATAGAATCCTCGGGAGCTGAAGAAAACAGCCTCACCACTAAGTAACATTGTGTCATTATAGACACCGCGAGGTGAAGCAGAGAGGAGGTTTCGTTACATGTCTAGGCCCCGCCTTAAAGGAACAGCATCAATTATAGAAGATAAACAAACCCCAGAAACCTGTGTCCAGCCAGCCTTGCTGGGACATTGGGTCAATGGGAGCTGTGGGCAGCCTTAAAGCCTGAAAGCGCCAATCAGCTCGTCACCCACGCTGGCCACAACCCAATGGGGTGAGGGACATTCCTGGGGGGCTTGGCCAGCCTGCACACAGCCACCAGCCCCTCACCCAGGCTGGTCAGGCACGTCAGCAGGTGCACATCCCCAGAGGGGTCCCAGACTGTGAGAGGGCACAGGCCGGGCTGAGGGACCTCCCGAGTGCACAGAGCGGCTGCAGGGCGGAACAGTGCAGGACCCAGGACCCGTGAGTTGGAAAGAGGCGGCAGGGTTGGCGGCTCCTCAGGCCCTTTGCGGGGCACCGGGGAGTGGGAAAGAGGCGGTGGGGGCCGGGGGCCTGCTTGGCGGCTGCCCAGGCCCTTTGCGGGGCATTGGGGAGCGGGAAAGAGGCGGCGGGGGGTCTCGGCCTGCTTGGCGGCTGCCCAGGCCCCTTGCAGGGCATCGGGGAGTGGGAAAGAGGCGGTGGGGGGTCTCAGCCTGCTTGGCGGCTGCCCAGGCCCCTTGCAGGGCACCGGGGAGCGGGAAAGGGGCAATGGGGGTTGGGGGCCTGCTTGACAGCTTTCCAGGCCCTTTGCGGGGCACCGGGGAGCAGGAAAGCAAGGCTGCAGGGGCCGGGGTCCTGCTTGGCGGCTCCCCAGACCCCTTGGCGGCACTGGGGAGTGGGAAAGGAAGGCAGCAGGGGACTGGTAGTGGGAAAGAGTCAGCGGCCTGCCTGGCAGCTCCCCAGGCCCTTTCGGGGGGCACTGGGGAGTGGGAAAGCAAGCTCTTGGGGTCTGGGGGCCTGCTTGGCGGCTCCCCAGGTCCCTTCCGGGGATCAGGGAGCAGGAAAAGGCTGGCCTGACCATGAGGCGGGGTTTTCCCTGCTTTCTGGTGGCTGGAGGAAAATGGGCAGTAGGGAAGCTTGGGAGGCAGGCAGCACCCAGCCCTGGCCACAGCTCAAAAAAGAGAACAACATGCTGGGGAGGGCAAGAGTCTGAGAGATCAACATAGAGGGGGTGCCTGCTCCAAGCCTGGGGGCAGGCCCCCAGCAGGTAGACACACATAGGAGGACTGCTCTGAGCCTCAGATGCGGCTGGAGGCAGGTCCCCAGTGGCGACACACACACACACACACAAAAGGCACCTGGCAGCCTGGGGCCATCATAGGACATCCACTGAGGGGTTCCAGACTGTGAGAGGGGGCAGGCTGGGCTGAGGGACCCCCCCCCCCATGCACGAATTTCGTGCACCGGGCCCCTAGTATATTATATGATAGCATTGATAAGAAATATCCAGAACAGGCAAATCCAAGAAAGTAAATTAATGGTTGTTAGGGATGGAGACTGGGAGTGACTACTACTGGGCATAAGGTTTGTTTAGGGGTGATGGAAATGTTCTAGAATAAGATAATGATGATGGTTGCATAGTATTTTGAATATCATAAAAGCCACTGAATTATACTTTAAAATTGTGAATTTTTGCCCAGCCAGTGTGGCTCAGTGGTTGAGCGTCGACCCATGAACCAAGATGTCACTGGTTCCATTACCAATCAGGGCACATTCCCAGATGGCGGGGTTCAATCCCCAGTAGGGGGCATATAGGAGGCAGCTGATTGATGGTTCTCATCATCCCTCTATCCCTTTCCCTTCTTCTCTCCCTAAAAATCAATAAGAACATTTTTTTAAAAAAGTGCACATAGCATTAAAAAAATCGTGAATTCTATGTAATGTGAATTTTATTTCAATTAAAAAAAAAGAATCAGCAAGCATTGACAAATGCCAGACAAGAAGAAAAATAGATAATATAACCTAAAATGGTCCCTATATTCTTTACCTAAGAAGAACTGAAATATGATGTTGATTTTAAATGATGAGAAAGTTAGGCCTGAGAAGTTGGTCAAAATTTTTTTAAGTTTTCAGAAATAAACTTTGTTTACAAACAAAACACCCCCAACATACTATCCTAGTGAGACTTTCTATTTGAAAACCTCCAGTGACAGTGATGGTGGTGGTGGTGATGGTATGTAAAAAAATGCCAAAACATTTGGTTAGACGTGTCCTGTAAAGAGAACCAACAGGGGGAGCGATGAATGCAGAATGAACAGCTAGAGTAGGCATTTCACCCTCAGGAATTTGAAACCAGAATATGTCTCAGTTCAGGAATCAAAGAATTAGAAACTTTCTGGCCAAAAGCCCTAAGAGAATATCACCATTGGAAAATAAAGGAGCAGGTAGTTTCTAGAAGATTCTATATTCATGAAAACTAAAAAAGAAAAACCAGATTAGGTTAGTGTCTCAGAAGTTTCAAAGGATGTTAAAAAGAAAAATACCCTTATTTAAAATTTTTTCCATTAAATTTAAAGTGAAAGTAAAGCTCGCATTAAGGATGGATGACTTCATCTACAATTAGGGTGTCAGAATTCTGGTTTTAAATTGTTTGCAGACAGAAACGGTCTTCACTATAATGAGAAGTCACTTACACAAGAAAGAAAGTTCAACAGCAGCAGCAGACACTACAACAGGAGCTCGGGTCCCTTTGCTGGCATATGGAGGACAGTGACCCAATTCGGCAGACTATGGATGGAGAGTGGCCCAGAGGTTGCATGTCAGACTGCTAGGTCAGGTTTCTGCTGGGAAGGCAGCAGAATGAATGCTTTGGTGCAGTATCAAGGTAGAAAAGAGCTGAAAGCCATATATCAATGGGGAATCAAAGGGGAGGGAAAATGCTGTTGCTATGTGAGAATCAGCTCAGAGTCAAGGCAACAAGCGTGAACTTGTATGGGCACAAACCAGCTCTCAGGCAGGGCCTCCCCCAGAGGTACACGCAGGCATGGGCACAGCTCTGGTGACAGACTGGGGTTGAGTCTGGCACACGAAGGCTGTGAAATGGGCAGAGCAGAACTGACTAGAAAGTAGGGACTGTTCTAGGGTGCAGTTCTGATTGCAGGCAGAAGTACACATTCATCGTGCACTTTCCTAATGGGAGGATGCACGTTTTCACCAGGTTGTCAAAAGGTCGGTCACCCTATTTTATGAATGGGACTGGGAGTTAAGGGTAAAGGATAGGCATATTGTGACAGCCCCATTACGTGGGTGGGAACTGGAGGAGGTGATGCCAGCTGGTCATGCTGGAGATGGTGTAGGTGCAGGCAAGGACACGAATGGACAGTGACCTTCACTGCAGGAATGGAGTGTGAATGTGATTAGAGAAAGCTAATGCAGGAAAGGAAGTCCCCTGGACCCAGCAATTTCCTCCGGGAACTTGCTGACACCTCATACATACATGTGCACAGAGGTGTTTGGACAAGGTTGTTTACTGCAGTGTCACTGGTAAAGTGTAAAAGGATGAACTCAATGCCCCTCAATGAGAGGCTAATTCAATCCCTTAACCACAGCTGTGCAGTGGAATCTCATGCAGTAATGTGGAGAGAATGAGACGGACATATGAATAGTAATAAGGAAAGATATGGAGTAAATACTAGATGGAAAGAGAAAGTTGCAGGAAAATGGGCAGAATATGATCCATTTTTTGCAAAAGAAAAATAGAAAATTAGTTCAGTCATGAAAAGGAGTGAAGCACGGACATTTGCTACAATATGGACAGACCTTGAAAACATCTCAGTGAGAGAAGCCAGAGTGTGTGATTCCATTTAACAGGCACATCCCCGGAGACAGGCAATGGGTTAGTGGCTGTCAGGGGATGGGGAGGGGAATGAGGTAAATGCTAAGGGGGACAGAGCTTCTTTTGGGGTGATGAAAATATCCTGGAACTAGACAGTGGTGATGCTTGTATAACTTTGTGAACATACTAAAAACCACAAAAGGCTGCCATTACTTGATGTAGGTCATGCCCTCTGAAGAGCACTCTGGCTCAAGTGTTTTCTTCACTCATGCATTAAATATGAAGTCCTATGGAAAGTCCCAGCTGTCCCTGTCCCCCAGGAGCATACAACTGAGAACAGGAAACAAGACGCATAAATCACAACATGTCCAAGTAGCCTTGGATGCTAAATCTACAGGCTGTGCCACTTCAGGAGTCACTGTCGCTTCTGGCAGATCAGTTCTGTGGTCCCTAATGAGGAGATGATTCTGTCACCTAGGGGACACTTGGCCATGCTTGGAGACAAGGTTATGTTACAACTTATGAGTAGGTGGGTGCTCTGGCAGATGGAGGCCTGGGGTGCTGCTCAACACCCCAGTGCTCAAAATGGCTCCCACCCTCCACCAGGAATGGCCCAACCCCAAAGAGTTGTCAACAGCACTGAGGAAAAGCTCTGCCCTAGTCTGACATTTTCCCATTCAGCTCAGCAATTAAAATCTCAAGTCTCCATGGTGAAAGAGCATTGGACAAGGGTTTTCAGAGAAGAGTAAGATTGTCATCAGTAGTAATGACATTCCAGAGAGAGGAAACACAAGAGTATAAGACCTGTTTAAGGGATGGCAAGCCCATTCGGAGAAAGTGAAAGAAGAGGCAATGAAAATGGAAATAGGGCTGAATGGAGACAAGCCTTGAACCAAGCTAAGTAGGATATGGTTACAACAAAGGGGAAGGGCCAGTTCATCAGCTTGGCTAACAAAAGTACAGAGAAATTGCCCGTCCTTCCCTCCCGACGTAGCCCAGGAGAACTGAGGCAGGAGGACATAAAGAGGTAACCCAGGTCTGAAGGATACGAAGTGATGTGGCGAGCTGAAGGCTGAGGAAATCGTGCTCCTAGGACAGAAGAAGAGGGCTGGGCCCCTTGTAGCAAGTAGGACACCACTGGCGCTATGAGAGAGACAGAAGTTAGGCTATGTAGACGCCACAAAGGGGAGAGGAGAAGCTTCCAACCAGAAGTCTAGTGGGGGCACCACCTTGTTGCCCTATTGCCACTTCTAACTCCACCATCTAAAATAGCCATTAACTGCTGAACCTTTCCCTTGCACTGGGCTCCCAGCGATTAGAGCCCAGCTGACAAATACATGCTCAGTTGTGACCTAAGGCCAGCAATTAACGGAGTCACTCAGGGCTTCCAGAAATACTTTCTATTTACTCTCTGTTGTCATTTTAAGAGTTGGCTGTATGACCATACCATGATTTACACAATTAGCAAGCTCCTAAAATAATATATCTGCAGTTTATGCTTTAACTTCGGATCTGAATGTCAGTGGCCAATGGTTGCTAACAATTATAAAATTCTCTAGCACCTTCTGCCCTCTTGCCACATGATGTTATATTAAAACACTTAAACTATTTAACTAATTATAAGATGTTTGAGATTTGGGGCTCACAAATATTTGCTGAATGGACGGAGGACCAAGAGAGCTCCTCACAGAAAGAAGTCCATCATAAGTGAATTCTTCTAGAAAATGAAGACTTCTTTGAAAGAGCAGAACATATCCTCTAAGCTATTTTCTGTGGGTCTGGAATTTCAAGTTTATTTTTTCTCTAAGCGGCTACATCTGCCTGTACATATTCTGAGGAGAACAGCAGAGGTGGGGAAGCGCTGTGTGTTTTCTTTGGGTTCTCCCTGGCCAGGGTGGAGCTGGAACATATTTGCGGGCTGGTAAGTTTTTTGGAAACTGCTTCCAAGGCCTTACCCCACAGATCACCTTTTGGACAGAAACATATCCTAGAAACATGGCACTGTTTCTAAAAGATAAACAATTCCTATTTTTAAGATGTAAGCATAATTAAGTGCTGTTATGACTCTAGGAATGGACTTCTATATCATTAGGATGATTTCAACACATTTCCAGGGAAATAGGCGCTCATGAGTCAAACCGTCTGCCTTTCTGTGGGGCTGGTCCCAGTCTAATCATTCTGGTCTCCATCAGTCCTCACACTTCCTGGTGCTCAGTCCTTTGAGTTACTCTCCCTTCGCCTGCAGAGTCCATTGCCAATTACTCCTTCCATCTAAGAAGCTCTTCCGTACCTCTTCTGTCCAGCATTATACACAATGGCCAAAGGGTGAGAGCAACCCAAGTGTCATGGACAGATGCATGAATTGATAAACACAATATGGTCCACCTACACAATGGAATCTTATTTAACCTTGAAAAAGAAGGAAATTCTGACACATGCTACAAGGATGAAACTTGAGAGCATTATACTAATGAATTAGCCAGACACAAAAGAACAAATATTGTAGGGTTCCACTCATATGAGAAGTCGAATGCATAGAAACAAAGTAGATGATGGGAGCCAGGGATTGGGGGAGGGGAATAGGGAATTGGTGTTAAAAGGGGGACAGAGTGTCAGTTTTAGTTTGGGAAGATGAGAAAGCTCTGGAGCAGGATGGTGGTGATGGTTGCACAACAATGTGAATGTACTTAATGCCACTGAATTACACACTTAAAATGATCAAAATAGTAAATTTTCATGTTTCAAAATTTCATGTTTTGCCACAGTTTAAAAAACTCACTTTCCTCTGATTATTAATTGGTTTCCTGCTCCTTGAAGGCCGTGCTCTGGCCCTCTGTGCTCCCTCTCCACCCTCTCCCTGGGTGATCTCATGTTTTCATAACTGAATGACCAATTGTACGCTAACAGCTCCTAGATCCTGACCTCCAGCCTGCACTGTCCCCCTGAGCTCCAGACCCTGAAATCCAGCTGTGCATACTGGAAAGGGGGCCCACAGACATCTCAAGCTGGGCCAGCTCATGACTGAACTCCTGAATGCCCCACCCCCACCCAAAAGCAGCTTCTTCTGTGGTGCCTCACTCATTGAAGCAACATGTTCCACCTGATCCCCAAAGTCAGACATCTGGGAATCGCTCTGAGGTCCCCCTGTCTCCTGTTCCCACAGCAAGTCACCAGGTCCCAGAAAACGCCACAATTCTGTCTTTCCTAGTACCCCCGCAGCTGGAGCTGTCAGGCAGGCCCCGTCGCCCTTCGCCTTAATCTCTTCCATTGCCAACATCCAGACTCCAAGATTTCTGATGCATCTACAAACATCATGCCTGATCGTAAAGCTGCTTCCACACACACCTCTCAGCCCAGCACCAGAGAGATAAATCCCATTTGTCTAGCTGAGGGTCGCAAATGTTTCCTGTAAAGGCTCAAACAGTAAATATTTTAGGCTTTGCGATCCACATCTATCTTGGTCACAAATATTCAGTCCTGCCATTGCCATGCCAAAGCTGCCAGAGATGGCAGGTAAATGAATGGGTGTGGCTGTGTGCCAATAATACTTTACTTACAAAAACAGGCTGCAGTTGGCTGACACTTGTTCTCCTCCTTATCATCCTTGTATCCTGCATTCAACTTGCTGAAAACAGCCACGCCACTACTCTACTTACTGACGGCCTGCGGGACATCAGTACCCAGAATCAGCTTAAATCCACCTCCTGGACATCGCTCTTGGCCCCTCCTCTGCACTCACTCACTGTGCCATACAGAGACACCAATTCCTAGTCAGGGCACATATCCAGCACAGTCCCTTTTTTAAGCTGGTTCCCTTTCCTAGTCGGTATTTGGTCTTTATAACCTCATAGGATAGTACTCAACTGAGAGAACAATGAACGAATGAATGAATGAATGAATGAGTGAATGAATGAATGACAAATGTCAGGGACTCAAAAAGCTGGTCTTCCAGCAAAGGACTGGACACCACAGATCTGACAACTACAGGCAAAGGAGAAATCTACCAACAATCTAATTCATACTTAGATAGCATCCAGATTCTTCCCCATGGCTTCTGGGACCCTCTGCCCCTCTTTCTTTTGCTCCCCAGGCATCAGACACACAGCTACCTTTCTCTGCCTTGACCAGGCCCAGCTCATTCCTCTTGCCCCAGGACCTTTACACCTGCTGCCCCTCTCCCCCTCTCCTCCTGGAAGGCTCTTCCCTCTGAAATCCACAGGGCTACTCTGTCACCATTTCAGTCTCAGCTCAACTGTCACCTCCTGAAGACTTTCCCTGGACACCAGTAGTCCAGTTCTTAAACTTACTTACTTACACACACACGCTCAAAATAACTGCAAATATCTTAGTAGAAATAGGCTTACACATCTGGACTTCATTCCATGGTAAATGACAATTGCTTTGTTGGGCCAATACATGTAAGTTCTACATATTTTTAATGACTTTACACATATTTTTTAAACATGGACTATGGCAGCTATAATTTGATTCACAGTATCTGAAATCCACTTGCTGTATGTATCACCTACGGGTTTGAGAAATCAACTATATTTCTCAGAATGTCATAACAGTCACAAAAATGAAAAATAAGGAGTTGCCAGAGAATAAAATATATAAAACCTATGTATCATAAAACAGGAATGCATTTCAGGAAAAAACTGAGCTGCAGCAAGGAGCAAGGCCAAGGCCGTCTGCCCCTGAGGGCTTAACTCAAGTCCTGGCAAGAAGACCAGGTCTCACCTCCAAGTGGCTGATTCCAGACTTCAACCAGTGGCATTAATGAGCCAGTGACAACAGAGAAGGGAAACCAGTGTCTAAATGTTCTCATCTCTATGTTCTGCCTACAGGGCTGGTCACCCCACAAAACCCACTCCCAGAGTGTGATGTTTGGGGTGTAATTTCAGAAGGATCTAAACCACAACCAAGATGTGGGGCTGTGAGTGACTAGTTGGTGTTTCATGATTGCAGAGAACTTACGTTTGCAGAGTAACATATTTATACCAATGAATTTCCACGCTAATGGAAGGGCATTTCCCACCCTAAAACAGGCAGCGTAAGGCTTGCCCACTCAATCAAGCAAGACATGTTCACTCACTGTCTACTCAGCATTTGGTACTAGGCAGGAAACCAAAATAACAAATAATCTCAGGCCACTTCTATTTACAATAATAATAATAATAATAATAATAATAATAATAATTACTCTTTGTTGAGTACCTATTATATGCCAGGCCCTGTACTAAGAAGTTTATAGTTATTATTCCTAACAAAGCAACCATAAAGCTACTATTACCTATTTCACAGATGCCAAATCTTACCTGGAGTCAGAGAGCTAATAAACGAAGGTGCCACACTATGCCAGGCCCCAAAGCCCACCTCTGCAATATGTTCTACATCCAACCTGCAGCTTTTCCTTTTCTCTTCCCTCTGCCCTGTTCATCTGGTCTGAGCTGCACTGAGTCTCATAGAAAGCTGTATGGATCAGATAAGGAAGAACTCTTAATTTCTGCATATGCTTTCCCATAGCTGTGCAGGAAACCATTTATTCATTTAACAAATATTTATCGAGGGCTGACTTAGTGCCAGAATTATTCTCAGCCCCAGGAGCACAGAAGTTCATAAAACACAGAGCTTCTTTCCCTAACGGAGCTGACATTCCAAGAAGAGATAATAATAATAAAATCAATATGCAAAATATACCGCATGTTAGACAGACAGTGATAATGCTAAGGAGGCCAAGAAAGCAGGGAAGGAAGCTAAGAGAGCATCATATTCAGGTGGGAAGGTGACATGTTTGAAAAGGCCTGAAGACAATGAGGGAGTAGCTTCTCCCAACCCCCCATTATCTGGGCCAATAATTTTCTGGGCAGAAGGTTTGAGGAACTTCTGGGAGACCGGTAAATAGTGGAGTGAGCACAGGGGATTATGGTTGGAGCTGAGGCCAAAGAGATATTGAGATGCCCTGGCTGGTGTGGCTCAGTTGGTTTGGAGAATCGTCCCACACACCAAAAAGTTGTGAGTTTGATTCCTAATCAGGGCACCTACCTAGCTTGTGGGTTCAATCCCTAGTAAGGTCGCCTACAAGAGACAACTAATCGATGTTTCTCTCTTTCTCTTTTTCTCTCCCCACCCCTCCCCAAAAATCAATAAACATATCTCTGGATGAGGATTTAAAAAAAAAAGATATATTGGGTGGGTAGCAGCGTGGGGGTGGGGCCTGGGATGGAGGGAGAACTTTGGCTTTTGCTCTAAGTGAGCTGAGGCATACACAACAAGGCACAGTATGACCTCTCCCTCTTCCAGGTTAAGAGGCTAAAATCATCTGGGCAACAGCTGATGGTGGCTTGGAACAGGGGGTAGGCAGTGGAAGTGGCGAGTCCTAGTTGGATTCTAGGTCCCCACTGAAGGTGGAGTGGGCAATTTTGCTGATGACTTGAGAGAAAGACGAATGGAGAACAAGGCCAAAGTTTTGGCCTTAGCAGCTGAGAGAAGAAGCCAGGAGATACTTATGAAGGGAGGCACAGCCTGGGAGGAGCAGAATTGGGGGGACTATCTTGAGCTCTGTTTGGCCACCTCGTGTTTGAATTGCCTGTCAGAATCATCTGAATGTGTCTACAGGCAGCTGTCCAGACTTTTCTGCTAGGAAGCTCTTAGAAAGCCTATCTCCTCATTTGTCATCTCAGTCTGAGCTTCCCCGGCACGAATTCCCCCAGACTCACCCACTCCTTATCTCACATCCTACTACTTGATTCTGTGTCTTCCTCTACTCAGGATCTCCCACTTTGATTTTTTCCTCTAAGTATTAGTTTGCTGACCTTGGGGTTTACAAAAAGCATGTAGGTAGTTATCAGTTTTCTCTCTAATTCCCAACGCATATTCCATTCATTCATTGGACAAAGTAAGTACACACTCAGGGTCAGACATGTGTCTAAGAAAACATGGCCTGTGGTGGAGCTAATTGTCATTTACATTCTAGAAAGGGGATAAAAACGCCCTTAAAAAAATTATTTCAGAGGAAGAAAAAGAGAAAGAGAAGGGTGGGGGGAGAACACTGCCGTGAAATACTTCCTTATACGTGCCCAGACCAAACATTGAACCCGAAACCAGGAATCAAACTCACCATCTTTTGGTGCTCCAACCGACTGAGCCACACTGGCCAGGGCAGAAGACCCTTTTTTATATATAAGTCCACATTTCCTTGTAATAATGCCAAAATCCAAAAAGCTCTGAAAACAGGCAATTTCTAATTAGACACGGGCACACTTGGCAACAAATCTGACCTGAACTGACAAGACGTTATTGATGGTCCTTATCTCCTCTATTTAGTGGGAATCTGCATACAGTTCCATGTAGATATGTGAGTGTATGTGTTGGATGTGTCCTGGGTGGGGCTTTCAGACACTAGGTCAGAACTTATACTTCCCTGTCCCAGAGTTCATGAGGGTCCCCACAAGCAAGACAGTTTCTCTGAGAACTTATTTTTTAGGTAGTTTCACATTTTACAAACAAGTAGGTGTGTATAAGGGGAGCATATTATTTAAGTTATTGGTCAACCTGCAATTAATTAAAAAGACCCAAATGTATTATAAGATATGACTCCTTCAGTCCTTGGAATTTCATGACAAAACAACCACACGTGACTATAAAAATCCCACAATAGCATCCAAACTTTTGACTCAGTTGTAATATTAATTAAAGTTAATTAAATATTGATCAATATTAATTGTATAACTCCAATCTGAAACTATGATTTTGATCTAAGGAATAAAAAGAGCCAGATAAACAATTTCAAAGCATCTCCATTTCTGGTGCATGGCTCATGCCGGCAGTGCTTCTGTGATAAATGTACTTAATAGGTGAATATTAAAGTAATATGTGCCTTTCACCCAGAAAGCAAAATATTATCTGAATTTCAAAGGACTTGTTCTGCTAATTGCGGGTAATTAATAACTGTCCTGTCCTCCTGATTTCCCTTTTGAATGTTTGGCAGTTTATCTGGAAGAAGACATAAACGTACCGAAAGGGCTAAATAATTCAGCATTGCTTTTACTGCGGGGCAAAGCCTTTCTGAACTCACTCCTGACCCAAATCGGTTGGAATATCACAGGATCACAGAACCGATTATTGTTTCCGTCATATATTAAGGGAAATCTTTTTAATAAAAGCTACCAAGTCCCCTCCCACACTTCATCAAGCCTGTGGGAGCAGAAGTCCTCATTGGTCATTATGAAAATTAACTCCCTTTTCTGGGGAGGGCTTACCACACACTCATTACTCTGCTCAGAGGAGGCGAGTAGCCATTTCTAAGGTTATTTTAGAGTCAGTTCAAATCTTTAAACTTGAGTGGGTAACACCCCCGCTACTCCCCAGGACAGAGGATAAGGGTCTTTATATGAGCAAATAAAGAATATTTCAGGTCACGAAGCAAAAAAGATGAAAACCTATTGACAATATGTGCAATCATAAAAAAAACGGTTCAAGTTTTGTGTCATTATTATTATCGTTGTTTTGTTGAGGAAGTCAGAACTGAGAGCCTTGCATAGGCTTGATATTTTGGGTTTGCAAAGATAAAGCTGATTGGGAGGGGGGCGTTAAAAACCTCATGAGAGTCTGCACTGACTATTGCACAAAACAAGGAAATACTTAGAGGAAGGCATCACACGGAGACGCAGGCATGAGGTCTACGGGGAGCGCAGCCCGGGACTCCTGCGCTGCATCCCGCCCTTGTCCCTCATTCCTGCGGGGCAACCAGGAGGTTAAAATTAAAACGATGAACCAACCCCCGTCGCCGCCCTAACGGCAGGGTCAGCTCGGCCCGGGGGACCCTTGAAATAGCCACCAGGAAACCCAACTCTCCTAGCGCAGCGGAGAGAAAAAACCCACAAGGACTGACCGGAGGGAGCGCCGCGGCTCCCCGAGTGCGAAAAGGGAAGGAAAGAGCTGGGGAGGGGGGTGTATTTTAGGGGTGGGACTGGGGTTCACACACACACTCGCACAACCGCAGGAGAAAATGCCACCGAGGAGTTTGGGCCACAAGTTGGACTCTTTAACAAAATAATGAGATACTAATAATACCTCCTGGTGAAACTTTTCTCGCTTCGCCATCAGTCCAAATAGGGGAGGTGCGGGGTGCGAAGGAATGTGGAGCTAAGCGGGAAGGGACTGTCGAAGGAGCTAAAAAGCTCCAGGACTTGGGGGGTGGAGGAGGTGGGAAGAGTGAAAAACGGGTTCCCAGGAAGCCAGAGTCCCTGGAGTTTGTTGTCTCCCCAAGGCAAGCGCACCGACTTTTGGTTAAAAAGTGAGAAAGCGGTTCCAGCGGCGCCCTCACATTCAGGCTGTTTGGGGCGTCAGCACGGGAAGAGGGTCCCCGAGCCCCCCAAATCCAGGAATGTGGGGTAGCGGTGAAGAGTCTTCGAGGCCGTTCTCATTGCAAGTCTGAGAGTGAAGGGTCCCCCGGGAACCCCAACGTTAGGGGCTTAGGGAGTACAAGGAAGAAAGGGGGCCCGGAAATCTAATGGAAGTTTGAGAGCGGTTATCGGGGCGCCCTCAAGTCCGAGATTTTGAAGGCAAGATTGAAAGGAGTCCCCGAGCGGGCGCGCTACCCCGGAAGTTTTATAAAAGTGAGGCGACGGATCCCCACCTCCTCCCGAGTTTGGTTAAAAGGAGGGAGGGGGTCTCAGGGAGCCCCTAAACTTAGCCGCCCCTGCGGGGCTGGCAGCGCGAAGGCGGGTCCCGCGGGCGCGCTGTCCGAGACGTTAGGATGAAGGGTGGGGGGTGCGATGCTCGCCCCCACCCCCTGTCCAGGACCCCCACCGCCCCCAGCACTCCCCGTCCCGGCCAGCCCGGGCGGTCGCATCGGTCACCTGGAGTTCGGGCCGGGAGTTCGGGCAGCGGCTCCCGCGGCGGCGGCTGCTGCGTGTTGGTCCCCGTTGGTAAGTAACAGTCTCCACGGCTACAGTCTCTATGGCGGCGGCGGTGGCGGCGGCGGCTCCTCCTCGAGCTCCCGCCGACCGCCTCGCGCCGCCCGCCCGCCCGCCGAGACTGGGCGGGGCGTTGTTACCAGCAACGGTTACCAGGCTCCACGCCCCACCCCTTCAACGGCCCGCCCATGCCCGCCCCCAACGGGCGCGGGAGGGCGTGGCTAAAGTCATAGCGGCGTCCCATTGGTTGAACGCCGTGCCTGTCAGGAAGGGCGTTCCCGGCGAGGAAGAGGACGAGGCCCGACCAATCGCCGCGATGAAGGGCGGGGCTTGGCGGGCGGCGCGCGGACTCCGGGTTGGAGAGCGGGTGGCGCGCGGGGGACCCGGGCTAGCGGCGCGGCTCCCGGAAGGCGAGTTTCCGGGGCCCGCGGGCCTTCGTTTATTTCCCAGACGAGCAAGAGGTAACCAGGCCCTGTCGGGGTCCGGCGTCAGCCCTCTCCGACCTGCGGGCGCCCGCGGCCTCTTTTCCATAGCCCACAAACTATACATTTTTAAACATTTTTCATTTAAATGGTTAAAAAAAAATCAAAAGGAAGAATCTTGTGGCACGTGAAAAAACATGAAACTTTTTATTTGACCGAATCCAGTATTTTCAACGCTTTCAGAGTTTGGCCAACTGGCCTGTGGACCAAATTCTGTCTGCCTGTGTTTGTAAATAAAATGTTATTGAAACACAGACTCTCACTGGCCTGTGAGGGAGGTAGAAGGCAGCTTTCACACTACAGGGTAGCGGCGAGTTGAGCAGTGGCACAAAGACCGAATGGCATACGCAACGCCAAGAATATTGACTGTCTGGTCCATCACGGAAGGTGTGTGCCAACTCCCTCCCTCCCCTCACCCCCAAATGGTAGCTTCAACTGTGAGTAGGACATTTGTGCCAAGATGGGAATGATGAGGAAAAGGGGAAGGAAATTTCAGGACTTCAAACTCCCTGGGGTGGAAACTCCTGTTGAACAAGCAGAAAGCTGGTCCTTGGATGTGGCAGGAGCAGAGTGAACGGGAAGGGCAGGAGGAGGTGCAGGGTGGTGAGTCAGAGAGTTGAGCGGTCGTTCCATTTGGTCATAGGCCATGGGAAAGGGTCCTTGACAGGTTGGGAATGTCAAGGTAAGAAACGTTCAAACCTAGTAGAGCATTTTTGTCAGTTTATTTGAGCCAAACTATTGACAATGGCCAGGAAGCAAAATTTCAACGGGGTGAGAAAATGCTCCAGAGAATGGCAGTTTTGCATGTTATTTTATACGTTATAATCAAAAGAGAAGACGTAAGCGGGTTACATGAAATCCACTGGTGATAGATTAGGGGTGTAGGAGAAGGCGGGGAGGGGGCACCTCTGGGATTGGATGAAAAGTGAAATGGCAGTGGGTACAGGATACATACGTGGGTATAGGATAGTTCACCGTCAACAATGAACTCAGTAACAGTAACAGTGAGAGGGTTTGTGGTCTCCACCCTGCTGCATTGGATGTGTCCTGTGGGGTCTGAAAAAAAGGAAAGTTACCCTAACATTGTAAAGGTATGTTAATGTAGATGCAAAAAGACAATAGACAGGCTTAATTAAGGTAAAGATTGACTTTTGTCAGGGAAGTTCTAGCCTAGGACATGACTACCTATCATAAATTGCTTTTAGTTAAAAAGTTTTCAATTCAGCCCTGACCGGTTTGGCTCAGTGGATGGAGTGTCGGTTTGCAGACTGAAGGGTCCCAGGTTCAATTCTGGTCAAGGGCATGTACCATGGTTGTAGGCACATCCCCAGTGGGGAGTGTGCAGGAGGCAGCTGATCGATGTTTCTCTCTCATTGATGTTTCTAACTCTCTATCCCTCTCCCTTCCTCTCTGTAAAAAGTCAATGAACTGTATTTTTTTTAAAAAAAGTTTTCATTTCAGCCCAGGCAGTGTGGTTCAGTGGTTAAGCATAGACCTATGAACCCACAGATCACTGGTTCAATTCCGGGTCTGGGCACAAGGGTTGCAGGCTCAGTCCCCAGTAAACCAAGCCAGAAGCTGGCAGAAGAAATGAAATAGTAAAGATTGGGGTAGGAATAAAAGAAATAGAGACTAGAAAATTAATAGAGATAATTCATAGAAACAAATGTTAGTTTGAAATATCAACAAAGTTGATAAATCTATAACTAGATTCACAGATCAAGATAAGAGAGAAAACTCAAATTACTAACATCATGGGTGAAAGGGGGAAAATAACAGCCAACCTAGAAAAGAGGATAGAAAAGATGATAAACAGTACTATGAACAGTTGTATGCCAGCAGATTAGACATCCTATATAAAATAGGCACGTTCCTAGAAAGACGCAAGTTCCCAAAACTGACTTCAGAAGAAACAGAAAACTGGAAAGAACCTATAATGAGTAAAGAAACTTCATCAGTAATGATAATAATAATAATTTTCCCACAAAGAAAAACCCAGGACCACATAGCTTCACTGGTGAGATCTACCAAATGTTTAAAGAAGAATTAATACTAATTTTTCATAAACTATTTTGAAAAATAGAAAAGGAGGAAATACTCTATGGGTCTACCCTAACATTATATGAAGAAAGTATTATTCTGATAAGAAAAACTAGACAAATATCACAAGAAGAGAAAACTACAGATCAATATTCCTAATGAACAAAAGTGCAAAAATCCTGAACAAACTAGTAGCAAACTAATAAAAAGCTAATATGTTAATTAGACAGGACAGCAGAATTACCTTTCAGAATGACCAGTGGGCAGGGGACGGGACTGTGAGGGCCTACACTTGCATAAATTTCATATATCGGGCCTCTACTATGTAATAAAAATTATAAATCCTGACAAGTGGAATTTATCCCAAGAATGCAAGTTTGGTTGGTTCAATATTTAAAAATGACTATTTCAGCCCTGACCGGTTTGGCTCAGTGGATAGAGCATCGGCCTGCAGACTGAAAGGTCCCGGATTCGATTCTGGCCAAGGGCATGTACCTTGGTTGCGGGCACATCCCCAGTGGGAGGTATGCAGGAGGCAGCTGAATGATGTTTCTCCTCTCATCGATGTTTCCAACTCTCTATCCCTCTCCCTTCCTCTCTGTAAAAAAAATCAATAAAATTTATTTTAAAAAATGACTATTTTAGTAGAATGGAGGACAAAAGATGAAGAAAATGCATTTGACAAAATCCAATACTCTTTTGTGATCAAAAAAGCACACCACTCAACAAACTTGGAACAGAGGAGAACTTCCTCACCCTGAGAAAGGTCATGTACAAAAATGCCACTGAGGATGATATTTAATGGTAAAAAACTGAGTGCTCTCCCCCTAAACTCATGAACAAGACAAAAATGTCTGCTGTCACCATTTCTATTCAACATTGTACTGGATGTTCTAGTCAGAGTAAATAGGCAAATAAATAAATAAATAAATAAATAGCACCCAAATTAGTAAGGAAGCAGAGAAATTATCTCTATTTGCAGATGGCATGATCTTGTATATGGGAAATCTTAAGGAACCAATTAAAAAGCTAGTTTGGCTCAATGGATAGGGAGTCAGACTGTGGACTGAAGGGTTCCAGGTTCAATTCCAGTCAAGGGCACATAGCCGGGTTGCAGGCTTGATCCCCAGCTGGGGGTGTGCAGGAGGCAGCCGATCAATGATTCTCTCTCATCATTGATATTTCTCTCTCCCTCTTCCTTCCTCTCTGAAATCAATAAAAAAAAATTTTTTTAAACACCTAAAAAAGCTATATAAAGAGGTAATATGCTAATTGGTTCTAATAGTGTTACAGTCACAATTGCTAAGGAGGAAGCTGCCTGCACATGTGCACTGGGGCATTGCTCCTGGAGGCGGGGTGGAAGCAGGGAGGCGCCTGCTCGGAGAAGGCAGGACCAGCGAAGGTGACTTGAGGGACTAAGGTCAGGGCTTGAAGTGGCCAGAGAAGGCCAGAGGGCCAGGGGGCTGGGCCAGCTGTGCTAGAGCTCTGTGTGGAGAGGTTCGGGTATCAAGGCAGGGCGGTGGGTGGGTGGGCAGGCTGTGCGATTTCACACGCGGGGCTTCTAGTTAGAAATAAACTAGGAGTTCAGCAAGGTGTCAGAGTATAAGCAAATCTATACAAAACTCAATTGTTTTTCTATACACAAGCAAGGAACAATCTCAAAATGTAATTAAGAAAACAATTCCATAATTACACCCAAAGTAATAAAAGACTTAGGAACAAATTTAATAAAAGAAGCAAAGACATAGACATATACAAGGAAAACTTTAAAAAAATTCATTTAAAGAAATTAAAGACCCAAATAAATAGAAAGATATTCCATGTTCATGGATCAGAAAATTTAATGTCATTAAGATGATAATAGTCCCCAAACTGATCTACAGATCAAGTAACTATCAAAACCAACTTTTTAAAGTAAATCAACAAAGTAATCCTAAATTTCATGTGGAAATGCAAGAAACCCAATATAGCCCAAACAATCTTTAATCTTGAAAAAGACCAAAATTGGAGGACTTAACATTGCCAAACTTTAAAACTTACTGCAAAGCTACAATGTGGTTTGGTGATAAAGCTAGACATACAGATAAATGGAATAACAGTGAGAATTCAGAAATAAACCTGCACATTTATAGTCAATTAATTTTTTAAAAAATATTTTTTATTGATTTTTTACAGAGAGGAAGGGAGAGGGATAGAGAGTTAGAAACATTGATGAGAGAGAAATATCGATCAGCTGCCTCCTGCACACCTCCCACTGGGGATGTGCCCGTAACCAAGGTACATGCTTTTGACTGGAATCAAACGTGGGACCTTTCAGTCTGTAGGCCGGTGCTCTATCCACTGAGCCACACTGGTTAGGTCTAGTCAATTAATTTTTGACAAAGGTATCAAGACCATTTAATGGGGAAAGAACAGTCTCCTCAACAAATGGTGCTGGGACAATTGAATCTTCACAAAAGGATAAAGTTGGACCCCTACCTCACACCAAACACAAAATTAACTTAAAATAGGTCATAGACCTAATGTAAGAACTAAAACTATAAAACTCTTAGAAGAAAATATAGGAGAAAAATCTTCATGGCCTTGGTTTGGCAATGGTTTATTAAATATGATACCAAAATCACAAGTGAAAAAAGCAAAAATAGAAAAACTGGACTTCACCAAAATTTAAAACTTTTGTGTTTCAAAGGACACCATCAAGAAAGTGGAAACAGCCCTAACTGGTTTAGCTCAGTGGATAGAGCATCGGCCTACAGATTCAAGGGTCTCAGGTTCGATTCCAGTCAAGGGGATGTACCTTGGTTATGGGCACATCCCCAGTGGGGAGTGTGCAAGAGGCAGCTGATCGATGTTACTCTCTCGCCAATGTTTCTAACTCTCTATCCCTCTCCCTTCCTCTCTGTAAAAAAATTAATAAAATATATTTGGGAAAAAAAAAGTGGAAACAACCCCAAAATAGGAGAAATATTTGCAAATCACATATCTGATAAAGGACTTATATCTAGAATATATAAAGAACACCTATGACTCAACAATAAAAAGGCAAATAACCCAATTTAAAAGTGGGCAAATATTTCTAAAAAGAAGATATGCAAATAGACAGTATGCACATGCTCTAAATCACTGGTCACCAGGGAAATCAAACCAGAAATCAAAATCACAATGAGATACTGATTCACACACATTAGAATGACCATGATAATAAGATAGACAATAAGTACTGGTGAGGATGTGGACAAATCAGAACCCCCATAAACTGCTGGTGGGAATGTAACATGGTGCGGGCAATTTGAAAAATGGCAGTTCCTCAAAATGTTAAACATGCAATTGTTATGTAACTTAAGTATACATACTCAACAGAAATGCAAACATATGTCCACACAAAACTTGAACACACATTTTTATAATGGCATTATCCCAAGGTAGAAACAATCCAAATATTTATTAAAGGATGGGTGAATAAATAACATGATAAATCCACAATGGGATATTATCCTATATAATAAAAGGGTAATATGCAAATTGACCCTAACAGCAAAACCACTGGGAATGACTGATCACTATGACACACACTGACCACCACTGGGCAGACACTCAATGCAGGAGCTGCCCCCTGGTGGTCAGTGCACTTCCACAGGGGGAGCTCTGCTCAGCCACAAGCCAGGCTGCCAGCTGCCAGCACAGAGGTGGTGGTGGGAGCCTCCCTTGCCTCCTCAGCAGTGCTAAGGATGTCCGACTGCAGCTTAGGCCTGCTCCCTGCTGGCAAGTGGACATCCCCCGAGGGCTCCCGGGCTGCCAGATGGATGTCTGACTGCCAGGCCCAATCCCCTGGGGAGCATGCCTAAGCCAGCAGGTAGACATCCCCTGAGGGGTGCCAGACTGCAAGAGGGCACAGGCTGGGCTGAGGGATCTCCCCCCCCTCGAGTGCACAAATTTTTGTGCACTGGGCCTCTAGTTGAGCAATAAAAAGGAATAAAGCCCTGATACATGCTATCATATGGATGAACCTTCAAAACTATGCTAAGATCTTTCTCAAAACTGAGAAAGATCTCAGTTATGAAAAGGTCACATATGGTATAACACCACTTATATGAAATATCCAGACGAGGCAAATCCACAGAAACAGAAAGTAGATGAATGGTTGTCAGGGGCTGGGGGAAGGGGTTGGGGAGTGACTGCTAAAGTGTATGGGGTTTCTTTCTATGGTGATGAAATGTTATCAAATGATTGTGGCAATAGTTGCACAACTTTGTGCATATTCTAAAAAACACCAAGTTATATGATTTAAGAGGCTGAATTTCATGGCATGTGAATTATATCTCAGTAAAGTTAATGTATTTAAATAAGTCTGCCACCGTATTAGTTAAGTTCTTTTTTTTTTTAAATTGTGCAACTCACTGACGAAGTTTTTGGGTTTTGTCACTGTAATCCAATTTTACCACAAGCTCTGTGGTTCTTACTGTGTAATTTTGCCCAGGGTAGTGACTTTTAGGAACATATACTATATCACAGTATAGCAGAACTGACTGTATGTAGTAAGTTATTTTGGTTCCATGTTAGTAAACAGTAGGTTTATACTGGTCAGGTGACAGTTGTCCTTGATAGAGAAACAGGATAAGGTGGGAACACTGCCTGATCACTTTTTAGAAAAAAAAAAAAAAAAAGGTTTTTATTGATTTTTAAAGAGAGAGGAAGAGAGAGGGATAGAGAGATAGAAACATCAATGAGAAAGAAATATCATCATTGGCTGCTTCCTGCACAGCGCCTACTGGGGATTAAGCCTGTATCCCGGGCATGTGCCCTGACCTGGAATCAAACTGGCGACCCCTTGGTTCCTAGGATGACGATCACCTGGAGAGCCATACCAGCCACGTTTTTTGTTTTTCTTAAATCTGATCACTTTTTTAAGAAAACCCAATTACTCTTAGCCATTTAGTTAAAGGGAAAGCTCCTCAGAAATTTAGTAGCAGCCTGTAACACCACAGCTCTTTCCTCCAATGACCTGCTTTGCCTTGATGCCTAACCCTGCTGCACAGGCCTCTTGTTCAGTCCCTAGAGGAAGGAGAGGACCAAAGCCTTTGGTCAGCCTGTGGTCCTTGTACAAAATTATTAAGAATTTCAACCCTGGCTGGGTAGCTCAGTTGTTTAAATCATCACCCTAGCACCTCAAGGTCACAGGTTTGATCCCGAGTCAGAGCACATACCCAGGTTGTGGGTTCAATCCCAGGTCTGGGTGAGTGGGGAGGCAGCCAATCCGATCAATTGATGTTGTTCTCTCTGTCTCTCTCTCTCTGTTTCTATCTCTGTCTCTCTGTCTCTCTCTCTCTTTCTCTTTCTCTCTAAAATCAAAAAAAAATTTTTTTTTAAAGAAAGGCTTTCATTAGGGAAATGTAGATGGAAAGAATACAATTCTGTGCGAATATGAAAGCCTCTGACTATAACCCAGGAAAGGTATGGAAAAGTTGCTTTGAGATTCATCCTTAGTTGTTTTTTTTGTTTGTTTGCAATTCCTCAATTTCCCACTGGACCAGAGGTTATATATTATGTTAGGACAAGAGGACACGGGTGTGAATTTCCTGCAGGAAATGTCAGCTCTGCTCTATCCCTCTTAGCTCCCAAGCATCTCTATTCTGGCTCAAGAAATCAAAGAAGTGCCTGGCCTGTGCTGACGCAGAACGGAGACAGGGAGGAGAGTGATGAACCTCGGCTCCAAATGGACTGGAATGAAAGGCTGACATTTCCCCCTAGTGGACTCTGCTTCCAGTCCATCCCAGAGAGAAAGTGTTGTCTGCCTAAAGAAGCCACTCAAGGCACCCAGCGGTCTCTGGAGGGCACATTTTGGAGGGGAAATGGCAGAGCAAAAGTCTGCCGTTCTGAGGAAGCCACAGAACCAGAAAAGTTGGGCAGAGTGGAGAGAAGGGGGTGCGTGGAAGGCAGGACCTTGCTTGCTTTGTCCTCTTATCTAAACCTCCAGGGCAGTGACATCAGCAGGGAATCATTTAGAGGGTGTGGGCCACTTGTCCCAGTTTCCTTGGGACTTCCCCACTTTTAAAACTGAAACTACTGGCTCCTCAAAAAAGTTAAACAGAGTTACTTATGACTCACCAAGTCTACTAGGTACATACCCACAGAAATTGGTGACATTTATCCACACAAAAACTTGTCCAAGGCTGTTCACAGTAGCATCTATAATAATGAAAGCATAATATGCTAATTAGACCAGACGTCCTTCTGGATGAAGCCAGGTCTGTGAGGGAAGCCCAGGGCCCGGGTGCCAGAGGCAAATCGGTGCTGGCAGCCAGGGGAAGGAAGGCCTACTCTTGTAGGAATTTTCATGCATTGGGTCTCTAATGTGCTACTGATATGCTAAGGCCACTCAACTGCTCTGACCTGCACTGACCACCAGGGGGCAGACACTCTGACCAGTAGGTTAGCTTGCTGCTGGGGTCCGGCTGATTGGGACTGAGCAAGACAGGTCAGACATGCTCTGGAGCCCTCCCGCAGTGCCTCCCGGCTGGCCAACCTTTCACGTCTCTTCCTGGCCCTGATCATGCATGGGTGGTGTCCCTTGGCCTGCGCCCTCTTGCAATCCGGGACCCCTCAGGGAGGTGTCAGAGAGCCGGTTTTGGCCCAACAGTGGAACGACCAGTCACTATGACGCGCACTGACCACTGAGGGGCAGATGCTCAATGCAGGAGCTACCCCCTGGTGGTCAGTGTGCTCCTACAGGGGACGTGCCACTCAGCCAGAAGCTGGGCTCATGGCTGAATAGTGCAGCAATGGTGGCAGAAGCCTCAGCTGCCTCCACCAGAGCTCTAAGGATGTCTATCAACTTAGGCCCGCAGTCAGTCGGACATCCCCCCTAGGGCTCCTGGACCACGAGAGAGCTCAGGCCGGGCTGAGGGGACACCCTCATCCCTTCGAGTGCATGAATTTCGTGCACCGGGCCTCTAGTTATTTATAACAGCCCCAAAGTGGAAATGAAGGAAACGTCCATCAGAGGATGAATGGATACACAAAATGCAGTCTACTTACACACTGGACTATCACTGAGCCACGAAAAGGAGTGAGGCACTGACACTCACTACAGTGTTGGGGGACCTTGAACACATGATACTTAGTGAGAGAAGCCAGACACAAAACAGTGCGTGATCCCATTTCTGTGACATGTCCAGAACAGGCACATCCACAGGGACAGGAAGTGGATCCATGCTTGCCAGGGGCTGAAGGAGGAGGGATTGAGGAAGTGCTTAATGAGTACAGGGGTATGGGGTTTGCTTTTGGATTAGTGAAAATGTTCTGGAATTAAATAGTGGGGGTGGTTGCACAACAATTTAAATGTACTAAAACCATGGAATTGAACTCTTTAATATGATGAAGTTCATGTTATGTGAATTGTATCTGAATAGTAATTTTTAAAAATCTCTTGGTTGACAGCTGTGAGGGTGGGCCCGTGGGGGTGGAGAGATTGTGTAAAAAAGAAAAAAAGAGAGAGAAAGCTCACAGACATGGACAACAGTGCAGTGATTGCTAGGGGGAGGGGAGAAAGAGAAGGGTGTAAGGAGGATAAACGGTGATGGACAGAGACTTGACTTGGGGTGGTGACCACATAATACAGTGTACAGATGACATGTTATAGAATTATGCGCCCAAAACCTGTATAATTTTATTAACCAGTGTCATCCCAATCCTATATAATAAAAGGGTAATATGCCAATCGACTGAACGGCAGAATGACCTGTCACTATGATGCGCACTGACCACCAGGGGGCAGACACCTAACACAGGAGCTGCCCCCTAGTGGTCAGTGGGCTCCCACATGGGGAGTGCCTCTCAGCCAGAAGCCAGGCTAATGGCTGGCAAGCCCAGCAGCAATGGCGGAAGCCTCTTCCACCTCTGCGGCAGCAATAAGGATATCCAACTGCTGGCTTAGGCCTGCTTCTTGTGGAAAGCAGGCCTAAGCCATCAGTCAAACATCCCCCCCCAAGGGCTCCCAGACTGCGAAAGGGCACAGGCTGAGGGACCCCTTCCCCTACCCTACCCCCAGAGTGCATGAAGGTCATGCACCGGGCCTCTAGTAAATTCAATAAAATAGGAAATAATAAATTACACTAGTGGCTCACTTTTTTTTTTTTTTTAAGTATTTTTTTGTTTTAAAAACCTAAAAGTTCCATGTTCCAGGCAGGGACCATCTGAGACCTGAGCAAACCAGATGTTTGGTCACTCCAGCTATTGCAACTTGTAGGCTTGGTTGCAGACAGATAGATATTGAGTCCCTGCTACCCTCTGCTTACCAACAGTCTTACTGACTACAGTCAGGTGCTCCATGAAGAAAGGGCTGTGAGATGAAATAATGGCAGTGTCCAACAGCTTGTGAAAGGCCCTGAGAAGGCCTGCAATCAGGCAGTTATGACCACAGCCTTTGGAACCTTCAGATTCCATTTGAATTGTGGATCTGCTGTGTGCTAGAGTGCTCTTGGGCAAGTCATATAACCTTGTAAACCAGTTTCTTCTTTTGTAAAAAAGATGTCCAGTGAGTCCTGGACAGTATGGCTCAATTGGTTGAAAGATCTCAGGTTCAATTTCCCATCAGGCACATACCCAGGTTGCAGGACCAGGGCCTGTGGGGAGACAACCAATCAATCCAATCAATGCCTCTCTCTCTCTCTCTCTCTCTCTCTCTCTCTCTCTCTCTCTCTCTCCCCCTCCCTCTCTCTCCCTCTCTCCCTCTCTCTCCCCCCTCCCTCTCTCTCCCTCTTCCCCTCCCTCTCTCCCTCCTTCTCCTTCTCCCTTCCTCTCTCTAAAATCAATAAAAATCATATCTTCAGGAGAGGATTTAAAAAAAGTTTCCAGTGAAAGTCTGTTTCCAGTGAAAGTCTGTCTCACAAAGTTGAGGATTAATTGAAATGAATTCTGTACTGTGTCTGGGATGCCTGCAAGTGCCCAAGAGAAGTTACTATTATTAGTAAATGAACCTGGTTAATTTTGTTGAACTCAGCATTTCCCAAACTTATTTAACCACATGCCACGTGCCCTGCTTTTCCTTTATAACACCTATTAACCGCCCTCACCTAGGGAACAGCGGTTTACTATTAAAGATTATCCTGGTGTATTCCCAAAGAGATGGCTATGAAATGAGGGTTGTTTTTTTTTTTTTTTGCCTCAGTCATTTCCATGATAAAGCCATAGTTCTGTTCCCATGGAGGGCGTGTGAGGTGTGGAGTGATCACCTGAGACCCCTACAGTGAGCTCCACAGAGCACTGCGTTTTAACAGTTCAAAACCTTGGTGTGGAATGATTCCAAAAACCTAAAAGTTCCATGATCCAGGCAGGGACCATCTGACCAATTTAAATGGGACCAATTTAAAATGAGGCACTGAAATGAAATAAAAACCTAGGGACATCCTAAACTGTCACCAATAAAAGACTGAGTAAATAAAGTGCATTCAGGTAAACAATGGGATATTATGCAGCAGTGGAAAAGAAAGAGATGACTATGCAGGCAGATGTAAGACAGTGGCTATGATGCACGTATTACACAATAAAAAATTAAGTGCAGAACACTGCTTATGGTATTTTCCTATTTGTATTTTTAAAGTAGGACATTTGTTTCAAAAGGAGATGAGCTTACAAATATACTACCTGTTTTAAGCAAATGTATAAACATTTTTTAGTGCTTACTATGTACCAGCTCATTTTCCCATCATTTTGTCAGCATTAACTCATTTGATTTTCATAACTCTTGCTTTGAGTCCCATTTTACATATGAGGGAATAGGGTGTATTACTTATCTATTGCCCCATAAAAATTGCTCCCAAATTTAGCCGTTTAAGCAACAAACTTTCATTATCTCATAGTTTCTGTGGGTCAGGAATCCAGGTGCAGCTTAGCTGGGTGGTCCTAGCTCAAGGTCTCTCATGGGGTGCGGGAAAGCTGTCAGCTGGGGCTGCAGTCTCATTTGAAGTCTCAACTGGGAAGAGTGTCTTTCTCTCCTTCCTTCCTTTTCTCTTTTTTAAATTGTGGTAAGAACATTTAACATGAGATGTACACTTTTAACAAGATTTTAAGTGTATAATATGTACAGTGTTGTTAACTGGAGGTACAATGTTGTATGGCAGAATTGCTGTCCAGCAGCTATAGAAAATTTGTAGCCACTGGACAACAACTCTCCATGGGGGAGGATTCACTCCTAAGCTCACTCACGTGGTTGTTGGCAAACGTCACTTAGGGGCTACTGGCCAGAGACTTTCATTTGTCATGACACGGGCTTTTCAACAAGCTGCTTGGGTGTCCTTATGATGTGGCAACAGGGACCTGGCAGCTGCCTTTCCCTATGAACTCAAGACAGAAGCCACCATCTTTCTTTTGTTGTTGTTAACCCTCACTCGAGGATATTTTTCCATTGATTTTTAGGGAGAGTGGAAGAGAGAGGGAAAGACAGAGAGAAACATCGATGTGAGAGAAACACATTGATTGGTTGCCTCCTGCACGCATCCCGGGACCAGGGAGGAGCCGGCAACCAAGGTATGTGCCCTTGACCGGAATCGAACTGGGGCCCTTTGGCCAGCAGGCCAAAGCTCTATCCACTGAGCCAAACCGGCTAGGGTGCCACCATCTTTTTATAACGTAATCTCAGTCACAACATTCCATCAATTCAGACAATAAATTTAGTCCCCACTCAAGGGGCAATGATTCCTGAAGGGTGGAGATGGGAGGAAGTGGGGATCATTGGGGGCCATCTTTTTGGGGGCTACAGGATTCCATCATTGCCAAAGCTCACAGAGCTCGCGAACAAATTGCAGAGCTGGGGTTTGAAGCTGGGCGATCTGGCTCTGACACCAAGTGCCTGACGGCCCAGTGCTCCCTCTCCTCCTTGCTCTTTTGCAGCATGCTAGTACATGCAGAGTATTCTGGAAAGATGATACATAGAAATTACCTGGTAAGAGTATCTATAACAGTAGGAGGGAGGCTAGGCTTTTCCCACTGTTGAGGCTGTCTGTATGTCCTTTTTTTTTTTGTTGTTTGTTTTTAATCTTCACCCAAGGACATGCTTATTAATTTTAGAGCAAGAGGAAGGGGGAGGAAGGGAGGAAGGGAAAAAAGGAGGGAGGGAGGGAGGGAGGGAGGGAGAGAGAGAGAGAGAGAGATCTGTCAAATGTGCCCCAAACCAGAATCAAACCCAAAACCTTTGGGTGCACCAGATGATGCTTCAAATGAAATAGGAATTTTAGGGGGATATAGGCAGGTTTAGGGAATTTTTAGAATTGGGTGCCCATGGAAAAAACACAGGGTTGCAGACTGGGAGAAGTTACATTTCCATAACACAAAGGAGCCAGGGGCAGTTACATTTCCATAAGACAAGGGAGAGCAATAGTTATATTTAAATAAGAGTAAGACAAGGGAACTGGGAGTAGCCAAAAGGTCTATATTTACAAAATAAAGAAGGAGGAATATGCCCTAACCAGTTTGGCTCAGTGGATAGAGCGTTGGCCTGCGGACTGAAAGGTCCCAGGTTCGATTCCGGTCAAGGGCATGGACCTTGGTTGCAGGCACATCCCCAGTAGGAGGCGTGCAGGAGACAGCTGATGGATGTTTCTAATTCCCTATCCCTCTCTCTTCCTCTCTGTAAAAAAAATCAATAAAAAAAAATAATAATAAAAATAAAGGAGGAAGAAGAAGGTCCAGAAGGAATAGAACAACAATGAGGGAGGAGGGCATCACACGTCCCAAGTGATGTTTGACCTTTGAGCTCAGGAGTTACTATAGTAACCAATTCAAGAGGGAAAATGACCCATCAGAAGGGATATCAGGACACAGAAATTCCCCCTCCCCACAGGGTGCCTGTGTTGTGAGATTCTTCCCCCTTCCCCATGTGGGAGTCTATACTTGTTCTTCAATAAATCTCCACCTTTGCTATACCATCCTCAGTCCGTGGATTCATTCTTCGACTCTGAGGGACAAAGAATCGGGGAACCATCCTGCCCAGGGGAACACCGCGTGTTCCAGTCCAAAAACCACGTATCACCACCAACTGAGCCGCAGCAGCCAGGACTGTCTGTCTGTATGTATGTCTCTGTGTGCGTTTTCAAAGTGCAAACATTACTTGTCTCATGTGGGCTGGGGAGTGGGGGGTCAAGTGATAAAGTGAAAAGGTATCTGGTGCTAAAATATAAAATCAACATCAAACAAGAACATTTAAACCAAGTATTTATGAGAAAAGAATTAGCCAGTAAAACCGCAGGCCGCTAACAATGAGCTCTGAGTACAAGGGTGGCACCAAAACATCCGTCCGGGAGCCCTCCAGACCCCCTTGGGAGCACTCACCCTCCGCGGTTGTTAAAACTTTTTTTTTTTCCTCTCCCAGACGGGCTTCTTCCTAATTGATTCTTTTTATTCAACTAATGACTGTTAATTAACCAGCGCGATTAGGACTTTCCAGGCCATTTGTGCATTAGTGGGTGGTTTTAAGAGCCACTTACTTGGCAGAGACCTGAGTGTGAGCATCTGATCCTTTCAAGGGCAGCGTAAAAGGACAACGTCCATTAGGACCGGCTTCCGACTAGAGGACTTTGTATGGAAAGCACCTGTGTGCCGCGGAGACCTTTCTCTTTCTGACGGCTCACTCGCCATCTGCAGCCACATTTTTTCACGACTCTGAGTTATTTCCATAGTAAACCGCCTTAACTTCCAGCAGCCTTCGAAAGGGCAGGCTGAATACACATTTTTTCCTAAATTTCGTGGGTTTTTTTTGGTGTGTGTGTGTGTTTTTCCAGCCAAGTGTATTAACCATTTCTAGGCAACCAGGGTGCAGGGGAATAGAATGGCCATTCCTAGGTTCCAGATTGGCTGCCAATGAAAGGAAGAAGGAAAGGAAAGAGGACAAAGAGAAAAAGGAGACGTGGGGAGAAATGAAAGTGAGGAAGGAGAGAGGTTGAAAAATAAAAATAAAAAAAGAACACTCGGAAAGATAAACAATTCAGTGGCAAAAAGCTTTCAAAAGTTTTATTGCAATAATAATAATAATTAATAATAATAATTTTGTTGCCCGTTTTACAAAATGAAGCTAAGAATGTTTGATTCTTAACTTAATTCCAACTGCTTTAGTCGTAAGGGTAACACTGCTAACTAGACAGGATTCCATGCATGAAAATAGTGACTTATAGAAGGATCTGCCTAACATTCTGGCACAAGAGTCTAACTGGGGGAGCAGCACTTCGAAGCTTACTCACATCTTCCTAAAGGACCCTGGTTATCCATGTTATTTGGGGGATGTCTCCGTGTGAATTCTGCCACGTTCATTTTTACTTGGAGGAAATTGCAAATAAGAAGAATATATAGTCTCATAAACAAAGCGAATGGGTTTATGGAAGAAGTTAAATGTGTGGATTTGGTGTTCCTCTGAATTTCCTTGTGGACAGCCTCATCTTTTTCCCCCAGACCACCACTGTTTCAGAACATTCACTTTTTCCCCCCAAGAGGAGCCCACCCTGAATAGGCAGAGCTGAGAGGCACCAGTTCCTTCCCTGGCCACCAGGGGGCGAAGGGATCCATTTTAAGGGCCTTAGCATGTGCACTGGGCTTTAAACACGGGTGGACCGAAATCCCTGTTGTTGAAGTTATGGTGAATTCTGGTTGTATCCCTCACTTTCGGTTTATGAAGTGGTCAAATAGAAGGGACAGAATCTGGTCTTTCCATTCATATCAGGATGTATGTATGTATGTATTTTTATTCTTTATTATTATTTTTTAGAAAGAAAGGGAGAAAGAAACATCAACGTGAGAGGGAAACATCAATAGGTTGCCTACCGTACAGGTCCTGATCAGGGATCGAACCTGGAATCTAGGTATGCGCCTGCCCAGGAATTGAACCGTTTGGTATTTGGGACAACACTCCAACCAACCCAGCCACCCAGCCAGGGTATGGTGTATTTATCTTATGAGGACAGGCAATAAAGATTTTAATAAATGTAAAGATACAGGTTAAAATGTACAACTCTGAGTTTTGAAAAATTCTAAATTGTAAAAATACTTCTATTTCTTATCCCTGTGTGCTTCTCAATCGTTCTTGCTGCAAGGTGCGCATATAAAGTCATATTCAGGTATTTGTATAAAATTTCCGCATGAAACCTCTTTCAACCTTTTAATAAAAACCATTGAACATTCTTGCATGAATATAATTTTTAAAAATATTTTTTTATTGATTTCAGAATGGAAGGGAGAGGGAAAGAGAGAAACATCAATGATGAGAGAATCATCCATTGGCTGCCTCCTGCACATCCCCCATCGGGGATCGAACCCCAAACCCAGGCATGTGCCCCAACTGAGAATCGAACCATGAAGTCCTGGTTCATAAGTCAACCCTCAACCACTGAGGGTTCATCACTGAACCACACTGGCCAGGGATGAATATAACTTCTAAAATGAACTTCTATGCTTATAATCACTATATACAATTACTGATTGAGAAATTTGCTAATGGTCTCTTGAAACTCTTTTTAATGTTATGAAATGTTTATAAACTTTTTAATGATATTTTTTTCTTTTAACTGAGCTGTAACATCAAAGTGAACAGTTTTAAAATTTTTACATATGCGTGACTCTTTACATGTGTGTGGACCTTTGTCACCAACACCTTGGTCAAAATAGAGAACATTTCCATCACCACAAAAGGCTCCCTCATATCCCTTTCCAGTTATCTTCCCCACCCATTTATTCCAACTTCTAAAACCATATTTATTTGGTTTATTCTTGAACTTCCTATTGATGAAATTGTACAGAATATACTCTTTGTGTCTGGCTTCTTCTGTACAATATTACATCTGTGAGAATTATCCCTATTGTTAAGTGCATCCAATTATTCTTTTTTAAAAAAATTGAGTTGCATTCTATTGTATAAATATACCATTATTTATCTATTCATTTTCCTGTTGATGGACATTTGGTTGATTTCAAATTTCCTCAATTTCCCCCCTATGATCTCTCAACTTATTATTGGCCTTTTACCCTCCGAGGGTGCCCCACTTCTGCTGCCTTAATGCCTTGGAACTCTGGTGTCATTGACCTCACACCCCTCTTTGCTATTGGTGATGATCTTTTTTTTCTTTTAATTGTGTGCTGTTTTAAAAAAAATTTTTGTTTTTAGATTCTACAAATAAGTGAGCTCATATAATATTTGTTTTTTTCTCTGTGTGACTCATTTCACTTAGCACAATACCCTCCAGGTCCATCCATGCTGTCTCCAATGGTAGGATTTCGTTCTTTTTTTATAGCTGAGTAATATTCCATTGCATGTAGGTACTACTCCTTTTTTTAACCATTCATCTATTAATTAACACATTTTTTGTGGGAAACGAGTAAAATCAGATCCACCAGGGAGACTGTCAATGGACATGAGAAACATACATTGGAACCTCTAGTTGGAACCGGCAAAAATAAAAATGTTTTACGTCGTTGTCGTGTGTGCCACTCATAAACTACGCAGTGAAACGTGGTATATGTGCAAGTTTTGTAATGTACCCCTGCACAAAGGAAAGTGTTTCGAACGCTATCACACAGTGAAGCACGCGATTTGGTGGTAAAATGCCCAATTACAAAGTGTTCTAATAAACACCTAGGCATTTCCATATCTTGGCTGCTATAAGTAATACTGCATTAAACATAGGGGTGCATAGATGTTTGAATTGGTGTTTTGGATTTCCCTGGACAAATATCCAGAAGTGGAATCACTGGGTCATAAGGTAGTTTCACTTCTAATTTCTTGAGGAACCTCCACCCTGTTTCCTCCCGTGATTGCATCAATGTACATTCCCATTAGCAGAGCAGGAGGCCTCTTTTTTCTCCACACCCTCGCCAGCACAGGTGGTTTGCTGATTTGTTGCTGATAGCAGTTCTGAGGGGTGTGAGGAGATACCTCGGTGTGGTTTTGATTTGCATTTTCCTGATGGTCAGCGACAGTGAGCACATTTTTATGTGTCTGTTGGCCATTTGGATGTCTTCTTTGGAAAAATGTCTCTTCAGGTCCTCTGCCCAGTTTTAATTGGGTTGTTTCTTTTGAATTTTTAAAAACAATGTACACGCAGTACTTTCATCATATTATTAGAAATTAGTTTAAATATGAGAAATTAATGGGGCTAGCCCTATAGAAGATTGAATTGACACCATACGGGGGAAGGGGGAGAAAGGATATATGTTTTCAATGTTTGACGAATAGCCACGTTATTCTTCAATGGTGCTGTACTAACTCACTACTACCAACAATATGTGAGCAGCACGAGTGGGCTTTAAGACCTGTAGCTTGAGAAATTTGGGGCTAATCACTTAAATTACATACGCCCATCATAAACTGTTTCTAAAGTCAGCCCAGCAATGTCATTTAAAGTTGTAAGTTAGCATTTGACTGCATCTAAAAGAAAATCTAACCAAAGCAGGTGGTAAAGTATGGGCTTATTTTTCTCACCAGGCAGAGGAGGCAGACTGAAGGTACATAAGGCAGGGCAGGGTGGCAGGAGGTAGTGAGATCAGGGCTCACATTGCCTACCCCTACCATCTCAGCTCAAGCAGCCTCTCCAGGCCTCTCTGCCTGGGTCAGATCCCTCATCAAACTCTCTCGACCTACCTTGGTTCTCTTTGCACAATTCTCGGTTTCTCCCTAACCGTTCTTAATATGGTTTTGCTCACTTGTGTGTCCTCAGCATCCAGCACAAAGCCCAGCATAAGGGCTGTGGCTCGATATAGACTTCACCAGCACATGCGGGAAGGCAATGCATGCATGAATGAATGATGACGAATGAATGGATGAATGAATGATCAAGCGAAACGAAAATCCCAATTCTCCTGCCCAGAAAGCAGTTTTCTCCAGGGGTGGGGGTGGAATGGGGAGGCAGGGACAGGCAGTGATGTCACAAAAGGTGGCTGGGACAGAAGGTTCTGGGGGGGGGGGCTGGCAGGGAGGGAAACTGCCCACCTTCCTGCCTCTCGTCACCATCACATCCTGGCTGAACCTAGAAGGTGACGAGGGCTGGGAGGACGCAGCGCATGTACGGTTTCTAGGGGGAGCGACTTGTCACTTTTGTGGAAGAAGAAAACACCTTGACCGTCCAGATGGCTCAGCAACCAACACCTCGCTGCGATGGCCAGGCCCACTCCTCGTGAAGAGTGGCAGGTGCCAGTGGCATGGGAGCGGGGCACGTGGGCGTCCTTTGGGATTCAGCGTCGGACTGTCATTCAGCAGCATATTTCATAGGACTTGGTCTCACCATAGTCACATGTTTTGGCTTTGAGCTAAAGATATTGACCCTCAGTATCTTAAAAAAATTATTTTTATTTTAGAGAGAGGAAGGGAGAGAGAGAGAGAGAGAGAGAGAGAGAAACAATGATTGGCTGTCTCCATTGTGCACTCCAACTGGGGATTGAAGCTGCAATCTAGGTATGCACCTTGATGAGGAGTCAAACCCGCAACCTTTTTAGTGTATGGGATGACCCTCCAATCCCCTGAGCCACTGGGCCAGGGCGTGACGAAGACTTTCTAGCAACTAGTACGGAATTAGTATCAGAACAAAGCTCAAGTCTATGTAGAAAATGGGGAGTTCTTTGCTAATAAATTATTTTCTTTTTATAGTTTATCTTTAGTAATACCTGAAAACCCAAGCAGTTAGCTACAGAAGATTTTTAAATGGTCCATTTCAAGACATAGAGTATGTTTTTCCACATACAGTAAAGTCTCAGACAGTTTTATGCGGTTTGACAAATCCATAGAGTCGTGTAACCACTGATACAGTCAGATATAGTATATTTCCATCACCCCCAAATTCTCTCATGTTTCCCCTTTGTAGTCAACCTCTCTTCCTGCCACAGCCCCCGGCAACCTCGGGCTGTTCTGTCACTATAGTTTTGCCTTTTCCAGAAAGTGACATACATGAAATCACAAAGCGTGTGAATCTGTCTTCTCCCACTCAGGGTAAGGCCTTGGAGACCCACTCAAGTGGCCGTATTGACAGTTCCTTCCTCTCTGTCGCTGTGGTCCATTGCAGGGAGGCAGGGGGGAGCTGGTTTCCCTCAGGAGACTTCAGAATGTTCTCTTAGTCACAACAGCATATAGAGACTTGACCCCTATATTCCAGCATTTAGGAGACTTCGGGAAACTCACAGATTGAATGCTCTCTGGACTTCACAACTGCTCTCTGATCCGACACATGTGCCTCACTCCTCTCCTCCTAGGCCCAGAGCAGTCATGACTAACGACCCCCGATTCCAGACAGACACGGCCGGTCGGTGAGAGTTGGGCTGGGCCCTGCAGGGCCTTTGCTCGTCCTACTAAGTTCCCGGCTCTGTCCTTGCAGCTCGGTGAAGAATGGTTTCTGCGGGCCTGAAAGTGCTGACACCCCAACCACTTAAGAAGAGAAGGCGGAGGACCTTGAAGTAGACATGACGAAAACAAAAGGCATGTGTGGGAGGAGAAAGGGGCACTGACCCGGCCGGGCTTTGCCTAAAGAGGCTGGTCAGGGAGAGTCCGGACATGGCCATTCTGTCTGCGCCCGACCCTGGGAGGTGGGGTGCGGGTGGGGGTAGGGGTGGGGTTCTCTGCCACTAATGAGGGGTACAGGCTTGTGATTTCAGAGCCTCACTTGTTCTGTTTGTGTCACAGCAGCATTGACAAGCACCTCCCTCTTAGGAGGTGAGTCCATGTGGGAGGAAGCATATATATGTATTCGTATATATATGGCACAGATGTAATTATATCTAATCTAATAAAAGAGTAATATACAAATTAACCATCACTCCGAGACACCCAAGCCACGCCCACCAGCCAATCAGAGCGGCTGTATGCAAATTAACCCAGCCGAGATGGAGGCCAGCAGCTACCGAGCTAGAGCAAACAGAAGGCTTCCGTTGCACCAGTGATGGAGTTGAAACTGCCTGCCTAGGCCAGCTGGGCCTCTACTCAAGGCAACAATGTTTCAATTATAGAAGATAAATAAACCCCAGAAACCTGATTCTTGCTGGGATGTTGGGTCAATGGGAGCTGTGGGCAGTCTGAAAACAGCCCTCAGCCCCTCACCCAGGCTGGCCACACCCCCATGGAGTGAAGGTCCCCACTGGGGGGCTTGGCCAGCCTGCAAACAGCCATCAGCCCCTCAACAGGCTGGCCAGGCATGCCAGCAGGTGGACATCCCCCAAGGGGTTCCAGACTGCAAGAGGGCCAAGGCTGGGCTGAGGGACCACCCTGAGTGTACAAATTTTTGTGCACTGGGCCCCTAGTATAATAATAAAAGCATAATATGCTCATTAGACCGGGTGGCCGAACAGGGGAACACCCATCCAGATGACTGACCGGACGACCTTCTGGACAGCCTTCCAGATGAAGCCGGGGCTGCAAGGGACGAGGCAGCCACCACGGCTGCGAGGGCTGAGCCCTTTGCATGAATTTTGTGCATGAGGCCTCTAGTATATATATATATATAATGCAGTTGTAAGTGCACTTAGGTACAATCTTGTTAACTGTTCAAATTGCTGGCCTTCATTATTTACATATTCTTGCAGTCATTTGGCACAGAGTTCTTTATTGCCACCAATAAACCTACTTTTGCCCACTGCTATATATATAGTGAAGATGTAATATTATATATATAATGCAGATATAATATATATAGTGCAGATGTAACATTATATAGTGCAGATGCAATGATATATATAGGGCAGATGTAGTATAAAGTGCATATGTAATAATATAGTGTAGATGTAGTAATATATAGTGCAAATGTAATATGTGTAGTACAGAAGTAATACATGTAGTGCAGAGATAATATTATAAATATACTAGAGGCCCAATACACAAAAATTTGTGCACTTGGGGGGTCCCTTAGCCCAGCCTGTGCTGACTCGCAGTCTGGGACCCCTCAGGGGATGTCTATTTGCTGGCTTAGGCCTGCTCCCTGGGGGATTGGGCCTAAGCTGGCAGTCAGACATCCCTCTAGCAGCCTTGGAGCCCTCTGGGGATGTCCACTTGCCAATGGGGAGCAGACCTAAGGTGCAGTCGGACATCCTTAGCACTGCTGAGAACACAGGAGAGGTTCCCACCACTACCCCTGTGCTGGCAGCCATCAGCCTGGCTTGTGACTGAGCAGAGCTCCCCCTATGGGAGTGCACTGATCACCAGGGGCAGCTCCTGCATTGAATATCTTCCCCCTGGTGGTCAGCGTGTGTCATAGTAACCAGTCAGTCCCAGTGGTTCTGCTGTTAGGGTCAATTTGCATATTACCCTTTTATTATATAGGATAAACATAGTGCAGATGTGTAATAATGATTTGTTATCATGTTGTAACCATTTTACCACCCGTACCGCTCAGGAAGCACCATGTGATGACAAAGCACCTTCCTGCTTTCACTCACAGCTGCCCTCTTCACGTGGATAACGTTTTGGCGAGAACAATAACTTTCACAGTCATTCTCAAAATGAATCATCTTCAGAATCTCATTGTGGTCCCTGTATTAATCCGGGGACTGCCATAGCAAAGCACCCACGTGCGTGGCTGGAAACACAGGAACATACTACCCCCGGTTCTAGAGGCCAGAAGTCCAAAACCAAGTCCTGGAGGCCGTGACCAGAATCTCCTCCATGCTGCCCGTGGCTGCCCGTGTTCCTTGGCCTGTACCCTCATCACTCCAGTCTCTGCCTCTGTCTTCTCTACTCTGTGCATGTCTACGTCCCCTCCTCTTATTATAAGGACACCAGCCATTAGGTGTCGGGTCCTCCCTCAGTCCAGGATGATCTCATTCCGAGATCCTCAACTGATTTCACCTGCAAAGATCCTATTTCCAAACAAGGTCACATTCTGAAATTCTGTACATGAACTTTGAGGGAACACTTTTCAACCCACTACAGTCATGAAAATATCCCCACCTGATCCAGGCAACACACTCTACATTTTTGTCCAATTTAAAGCTTCTCCCCACCCCCAAGTTTCATTCTGGCCACTGGAATGGCGGGGGCAAGGGAAGCCTGATGAGCTGACTTCCATTTCCCAGGTGATAGTCTCCTCACTGCCCCCCCACCCCGCACCCCCCTTGCCCTGGGCTCCACTAGGTGATTTTGTTGTAAGCTGGTGAGACTCCCACTTCTGATTCTCCTTGAGGGAGGGATGCTGGGCGGGGGGGGGGGGGGGGGGGGGGGGGGGGGGGGGGGGGGGGGGGGGGAGGCAGGGTGCTGTGTGAACTAGCCTTCCTTTGGTGTCTGTTGTTATGGGTTGAATTGTGTTCCCCTGCTATGGTCTGAATGTTTGTCCTCCCCCCGCCCCATTAACACATTCAAATCTATGCCCCCACAATGTGATGGTATTAGGAGTGGGGGAAGGGCTTTGAGAGGGGTTTAGGTCATGAGGGTGGAGCCCTTCTGAATGGGATTAGTGCTCTAATAACAGAGGCCCCAGGAGCGCCCTCGCCCCTTTCACCCTGCAAGGACACCGTGGGGAGACAGCATGTCTGAACCAGAGGCCGGGACTCCGGATCTGTTGGCGACTTGATCTTTGACTTCTCAGCCTCCAAAACTGTGAGAAAGACATACGTGCTGTTTCTAAATGATCCAACTTATGGTATTATTTATAGCAGCCCAAATGGACTAAGACATCGCCCCAAATTCAGCTACCCAGGACTCCAGAAGGTGGCGCAATTTGTAAATAGGGTCATTGCAGGTAGGATGGGTCTTCATCCAATAAGGCTGGTGTCCTTCTAAAAGGGGAATCTGGACACAGGGAGAACCATGTGAAGATACAGGCAGAAACCAGGTGATGCTTCCATAAGCCAAGGAACTTCAAAGGTTGCCAGCAAGTCAGCAGAGGGTCGGCCTTGGGAGAAACCAACTGGCCAACACCTTGATCTGGAACTTTTTATCTCCAGAACTACCAGAGAATAAGTCTCTGTGGTTTCAGCCACCCATCCTAGAGCACAGACATATCTTGGTTTATACTGCATTTTTTTTTTTAAAACAAATCAAAGGCTGCTTTGAGCAAACCTATCAGCACCATTTTCCAAAGAGACTTAGATGAGAGTTAGCATTTTTTTTTTTGGAGGGGGATGGGGGTAAAGAATATTAACATTTTAAAAAACTTCACTGGAGGATATTTTTCCCATTGAATTTTTTTAACGTGAGTGAAGGGGATGTGAGCCCCGGGTGGGGGGGGAGGCAGTACGGGGAGAGACACGTTGATGTGAGAGAGACACATCTATTGGTTATCTCCCACATGTGCCCCAACTGGTCTGGGACTTGAGCCTACAACCGAGCTACATGCCCTTGATAGGGAATTGAACCTGCGACGCTTCGGTCCGAGGGCTGACACGCTAACCAGTGAGCCACACTGGCCAGGGCAGGAATAGAGTGTTTTTCAATTAAGGTCTGTGTATTGCTTTTTTTAGAAACAAAGGCACCGGGTCCTGGACTGTGGACCATTCGTCCAGATGGAGAAGTCATCTTGAGGCTATCGAAACATGGGCCAGGCCACGAGCCCCCCTTAACCATCCCAGAATATTTTCGGGAGTCAGTCAATCGATTTGGGACATATTCAGCCCTCGCATCCAAGAACGGTGGAAAATGGGAAGTTCTGACCTACAACCACTACTTAGAGGCTTGTCGGAAGGCTGCGAAAGCCTTCCTCAAGGTGAGTGAGTCCCTCCCTCCCTCCCGCCCTCCCTCCCACCCTTCCTTCCTTATAACTTATTCAATCATTCCTTCAGAATAGGAAATACATATGGTACAAAATGCACCAGGCACCACAAGGTAATGAAGGGTAACTGGTGAAAAATTTTCCCTCCAATTCTTTTTTCTTTAAATATATTATTATTGATTTCAGAGATGAAGGGAGAGAGATAGAAACATCAGTGATGTGAGAAAATCATTGATTGGCTGCCTCCTGCATGCCACATACTGGAGGGCCCACAACGCAGTCATGTGACCTGACCAGGAACCCAACCGTGACTTCCTGGTTCATAGTCAATGCTCAACCGATTGAACCATACTGGCCAGGCCTTCCAATTCTCGACTGCTTCCGTATGCAGGCAGCCACCATTGCCAGCTCTTTGTACGTCCTTCTGGGGAATAAATTATGTGTATACTAGAGGCCCAGTACACAAAAATTTGTACACATGGGAGTGCCCCTCAGCCCAGCCTGTGCCCTCTCGCAGTCTGAGACCCCTCGGGGGATGTCCACTTGCTGGTTTAGGCCTATTCTCTGGGGGATCGGGCCTAAGCTGTCAGTCAGACATCCCTCTGGCAGCCCAGGAGCCCTCGGGGGATGTCCACTTGCCAATGGGAAGCAGATCTAAAGTGCAGTCAGACATCCTTAGCACTGCTGAGGACACAGGAGAAGTTCCCACCACCACCCCTGTGCTGGCAGCCATCAGCCTGGCTTGTGGCTGAGCAGAGTTCCCCCTGTGGGAACGCACTGACCACCAGGGGGCAGCTCCTGCATTGAGCATCTGCCCCCAGGTGTTCAGTGTGTGTCATAGTGACCAGTCATTCCCAGTCATTCTACTGTTAGGGTCAATATGCATACTGTCCTTTTATTATATAGGCTAGCAGCCTGGTGCACAGGTGGGGGCCGGCTGGTTTTCCCTGAAGGGTGTCCTGGATCAGGTTGGGTGTCCCACTGGGGTGCCTAGCCAGCCTGGGTGAGGGGCTGAGGGCTGTTTTCAGGCTGGCCATGCCCCCTGGCAACCCAAGCTCCCAACCTCTCCTTTTTTTCTTTTTTTCTGGGATTTATTTATCTACTATAATTGAAACTTTGTAGCCTTGAGCGGAGCCCAGAGCTGGCCAGGGGGAAGCTTGCCTTCCTCCATAGCCGGGGCAACCCAAGCCTCCTGCTCACTCCAGCTCTGTGGCTGCCGCCATCTTAGCTGGAATAATTTGCATACTCACTCCTGATGGGCTGGTGGGCGTGGCTTATGCGTGTGGCTTGAGCATAGCAGAGGGATGGTTAATTTGCATGTTTCTCTTTTATTATATAGGATATGATATAATTTATCTATATGCAAATTTTTGCACACATGGTAGCTTACTATACCTAGGATTTTGCATCTTGTTTTTTCTTCTTAGCATTGTATCTCTATGTTAGTTACTACTGCATAACAAATCACCCCTAAATTCAGGAACTTAAAATGACTAACATTTATTATCTCATAGTTTCTGTGGCCATGAATCCAAGACAGGCTTGGTTGGCTCCTTCTGGTTCAGGGTCTCTCATGAGGTTTCAATCAAGCTGTGAGCCTGGGTTGTATCTTCTGAAGTCTGGACTGGAAGGTTCATATCTAAGCTGGCTATTGGCAGGAGGCTGTAGTTTCCTAGCCCATGGCTTTCCCCATAGGATATCTTCACAGTATTTTCACAATATTGCAGTCAGCTTCCCCCAGAATGAGTGATTCAAAGAGAATGTGAACAATATGGAAAGCATGATATCTCTTACAATCTAGTCTCAGCAATGACATACTATCACTTCTTCCATATTCTATTGGTTACACAGACCAACCTTGATGCAAAGAGGGAGAAAATTATGCAAGAACACAAATACTGTGAAATGAGGATCATTGAGGGCCTTCTCAAAGGCTGGCTCCCATACTCTGAGATCCTTCCATATTGATTAATTTTTTTAAATTCACATTCTTTTCAACAACTGCAATTACATTTGTAACAGTATTGACTTAACCATCCCCCTACTGGTAAGCATTTAAGTTGTTTCCAACCTTTTGCTACCATATATGGTGCCACAGTGAACTTCTTTTGTACAATGAATTCTTATACAGGCTTGCCTCTGTATGCCCACTCAAATGTATGAAATAATCTGCTTGTCTATATTCTTGCCAACATCATATTCTCAAAAGTGTTCATCTTGGCCAGTTTAATAGGCATGTGAGCGAGAACTCTAAGATAACCCCTGAGATTCCAGCCTCTGGTATATTCACGCTTTTAGTCTCATATTCTTGAGCGTGGGCAAGACTTGTGACAATGAAGGATTTTCCCTCCTGTAGTGGCAAAGGTGAAGATATTTAGCAGATGTCATTAAGGTTTCTAATCAGTTGACCTTGAGTTCATCAAAAGGACAAATGCTCAGGGTGGGCCTGACCTAATTAGGTGAAGCACTAAAGGAGAGATTCTCCTGTTGGTCTTGAGGAAGCAAACTGCCATGTAGTGGACAGGGCCATGGGGCAGTGCATGGCAGACAGCCTCTAGGAGTTGAGATCCATCCCCAACTGAGAGTTACCAAGAAAACAGAGCCTCATTCATTCAACCACAAGGCAATAAATTCTGCAATCTATGAGTGCAGGAGAAGATTTCATGCTTCAAGGAGGCCACAGTCCCCACTGAGGCTTTCATTGCAGCATTGGGAGATCCTAAGCAGAGGCCCCAGTTAGACTTCCCCTAGCCTCCTGACCTGTGGGAACCGAGATAATAAATGTGTGCTGTATTTGTGGTAATGTGTTATGCAGCAGTAGACAATCCCCTATACTAATAATAGAAGAATATGCAAATTGTCCGGGACACCATCACAGTAACAGTAATGATGGAACAGTAGGCTGGCAGGCTGTGTGGGGTGACAAGGCCGGCAAGGGCATTAGTGAGGGAAGACCAAACGACTGAACAGCAGGCTTCATGGGGTGACCAGGCCGGCGGGGGTTTGGGGGCAGTTGGAGACAACCATGCCAGCAGGGGGTCAGTGAGGGACGATCAGGCCAGCAGGCAGAGGCGGTTTGGGGTGATCACGCTGGCAGTGGGGGCAGTTAGGGGCAATCAGGTAGGCAGGCAGGGGAGCGGTTAGGAGCCAGCAGTCCCAGATTGCTAGAGGGATGTCTGACTGCCAGTTTAATCCTGAGGTTGGACATCCCATGAGGGGTCCTGGATTGGAGAGGGTGCAGGCTGGGTTGAGGGGACCCCCTCCCCTTGCATGAATTTTGTGCACTGGGCCTCTGGTATATAATAAAAGCCTAATATGCAAATTGACTGAATGGTTGAACGACTGGTCACTATGATGCACACTGACCACCAGGGGGCAGATGCTCAATGCAGGAGCATGCAGTATGCTCCCACAGTGGGAGCACCGCTCAGCTGACTGATGGGTGCCAGACTCCAGGCTCCCAAGCCTCTCCTGCAGACATTCCCCCTGCCCACCCCGCCCCCATCTGGACCAGGACCAGGATTGAGACTGCCTGGGCACGAGCTCATGGCTGGTTCTTGGTCACGGGCACACTGGTATCGCCCTAGGACAAGTGTGCGGAGACCGCAGCAGAGCGGCAGTTAGCCTACTGAGTGGCGGCAGCAGGCACAGCGGGGCTAGGATGAGTGGGAGAGGCCAGACTGTGGCCCAATCCCCACAGGCCATGCTGAGGGACCTCACTGGTGCACAAATCCGTGCACCGGGCCTCTAGTGAATATATAAAAAGCAAACAGAAAAAGAGACAATGAATACATTAGGTATGTCCCATTGTAGAAGGGTGTCTGTTAGTGGTTTTGATATACGAGAAATTGGGTCACATTTTGACCTAGATCCCAATTCTTCTCTCCCCTCCCCTGATGCTCATGTGTCTTCATTGAGAGACTGTGTTACGTCACAGTTAAGAACCACGTGCTTGGGCTGGCTTTTGTCTTGGCTGCCCTGCCCAGAGCCATAGGCTGTGGTTAGTTTCCCTCTCCGGAAAGTCTAACCTTGTTAGCTACACTCTTAGTTGTGGAGCTCAAGGACCCTCTACTTTCCTACTCTCAGGGACCCAATCAGAAATGTGTCAGTTTTCATGCACATGAGTAGAGGCATGCTTCCACGAGGACAGCCTTTTGTCACTAAGCAGAGACACCTGACCTTGTGTTCTGAGTATCAGCAGATGCTTTCCAAACGCGTTTCCCGAAGAGCAAGGTAACTGCCAGCCTCGCCTCGCAGGACTAAAAGGGCCAACAAAGTTGCCCCAAACCAAAGGGGTCACTTCAGGTCCAGGTTCCCAGCTCACCCTCAGCCACATCCAGACCAAGCCTACATCTTTAAAATTGCAATTTATCACCACTCTAGGCTATCACTCTTGGAGTACTTTTGTTATTAAAAATGAAAATAAATTCACACCCATGCAGTGGTTCTCAACCTTCTGGCCCTTTAAATACAGTTCCTCATGTTGTGACCCAACCATAACATTATTTTCGTTGCTACTTCATAATTGTAATGTTGCTACTGTTATGAATCGTAATGGAAATATCTGATATGCAGGATGGTCTAGGTGACCCCTGTGAAAGGGTCATTCCACCACCGAAGGGGTCCCAATCCACAGGTTGAGAACCGCTGCATTAGAGTGTCTTTTTTTTTTTTTTTTTTTTTTTAAAGAACAGAAAATAGCAGGTGGTATGAGGGTGTGGAGAAATTGGAACTTCCATGCATTGCTGGTGGGAATGCAGAATGGAGCAGCCACTGTGGAAAACAGTATGGCAATTCATAACAAAATTAAGCACTGAAATACCACATGACCCAGCAATTCCACCTCTGGGTATGTACTCAAAAGAATTCAAAGCAAAGACTCAAACAAATATGTGCACACTCACACAGCAGCATCATTCACGATGGCCAAAAAGGGGAAGCAACCCAAGTGTCTGTCAACAGATGATGGATAAACGCAATGTGGTCCATCACACAATGGAATATTATTCAGCCTCAAAGGGAAGGAAATTATATATATACTAGGGGCCCGGTGCACAAAATTTGTGCACTCAGGGGGTCCCTCAGCCCGGCCTGTGCCCTCTCGCAGTCTGGGACCCCTCAGGGGATGTCCACCTGCTGGCATGCCTGGCCAGCCTAGGTGAGGGGCTGATGGCTGTTTGCAGGCTGGCCTAGCCCCCCAGTGGGGACCCTCACCCCATGGACGTGTGGCCAGCTTGGGTGAGGGGCTGAGGGCTGTTTTCAGGCTGCCCACAGCTCCCATTGACCCAACGTCCCAGCGAGGCTGGCTGGAATCAGGTTTCTGGGGTTTATTTATCTTCTATAATTGAAATTTTGTTCCTTTGAGCGGAGGCCTAGACCGGCAATGAAGCCTCCTGTTTGCTTCAGCTCCATGGCTTCAATAATTGAAACATTGTTGCCTTGAGCAGAGGCCCAGCCAGCCTAGGCAGGCAGTTTCAACTCCATCACTGGTGCAACAGAAGCCTCCTGTTTGCTCTAGCTCCGTGGCTGCCGGCCGACATCTTGGCTGGGTTAATTTGCATACAGCCGCTCTGATTGGCTGGTGGGCGTGGCATAGGTGTCTCGGAGTAATGGTTAATTTGTATATTACCCTTTCATTAGATTATATATATATATATATATATATATATATATCCATACCTATATAGATATATATTGATTTCGGAGAGGGAGAGATAGAAACATCTATGATGAGAGGGAGTCATTGATTGATTGGCTGCCTCCTGCACATCCCCTACTGAGGATAGAGCCCACAGCCCCGGCATGTGCCCTGGACCAAAATTGAACCCAGGACCCTTCAGTCCGCAGGCCATTGCTCTAGCCATTGAGCCAAACCAGCTAGGGCAAGAAGGAAACTCTGACACCTGCTACAACATGGATGAACCTTGAGGACATTACATACTCCCCATATCCCTCCCCCGCCCCGTCCCTGGCTCCCACCATCTACTTCCTGTCTCTAGGAACTTGACTCCTCTAGGGACCTCATCTAAGTGGAATCACATAGCACTCATCCTTCTGTAACTGGCTTATTTCACTGAACATGCAATGTGCCCAGAGTTCTAGTTTGGGAAGATGAAAAAAATCTGGAGAGGGATGGTGGGGGTGGTCCTGCAACATGAGTGTCCTTCATGCTACTGAGCTGTGCACTTAAAATTGGCGAAAATGGTATATTCGTGCTGGAAATAGTTTACCACAACAAAAATAAAACCCATAAAAATAAGCCAACGAGGTATTAACCCGAGGGAGGCAAAGCAGCTTCCCAATAGCCAAAAAAGCCTCACACCCAGATTTTAGCCTCAACGCCGGCTTACCGCCATGCAGCGAGCACATCCCACCAGAAGCAAAGCCATTCCATGTTTCCATTTCCTGTTTCTGTTTGTTTTTCCCTCCCCAGCTGGGCTTGGAGCGGTTCCATGCAGTCGGCATCCTGGGGTTTAACTCCGCTGAGTGGGTTATTGCTTCTCTTGGTACCATCCTAGCAGGGTAAGACCATGCGTTGTTCATTGCTACTCAGGGCCTCCCCCAGGTGTGAGCGGGAGGTTCAGCCTCAGCCCCAGGTGGGCAGGCGAGACAGACACACAAACCAATGAACCTGACAAATGACCAGTCTCCCGAATACAGAAGGTACTTCTAGAACCCGGTGGTAAAAAGACAAAGAGATTTTAAGTGAACAAAAGACTTGGACAAGAAATGTTACAAAGCGAAGTAGGTGATAAGCAGTTCAAAGATGTTTCGTGTCATCAGCCATCAGGGAGATGCCAATGAGAGCCAGGACAGGACGGTTAAAAGCAAGAACACCCTGGCCAGTGTTACTCCGTGGTCAGAGCATGGGCTCATGCACAGAAGTATCTCGGGTTCGATTCCCAGGCAAGGTCACGCACCTGGTTTGCAGATCTGATCCCCAGGCCGGTCAGGGCGCATGGGAGAGGCAACCGACCAATTTGTTTCTCTCTCACATCTCTCTCTCTCTCTCTTTCTCTCTCTCTCTCTCTCTCTTCCACTCTCTCTGAAAAGCAATGGGAAAAACATCCTCTGGTGAGAACTTAAAAAAAAAAAAAAGCAAAAACAAAAAAGGCTGCCCATGGAGGGAATGGGTGCCTGAGGGTGGGGGACGGTCAGGCATATTATGTGCCATGACACTTTGAACAGTGACATCACTGCCCTGACTCAGTTTGCTCAACTATAAAATGGGCTGTTGTGGGGGTTCCATGATCCTATATCATAACGACATCACAGGAGTTGGTGCTTTCATCATCCTTATCTCTTTTTTTTTTGTCTTTGTTAAGCTATGGGGCGAGGGAAGCTTTGCCAGGGCTGCAAACTCAGATCTTGCCTGCAGGCCCTCCCCCTTGCCCCTCACCACCCAGGACATCCTCCCCCCACCCCAGGCTCACACGCACATGACAGGCATGTGTGTTTTCTTTCCCCAGGGGCCTCTGTGTTGGTATTTATGCCACCAACTCTGCAGAGGCTTGCCAATACGTCATTGCTCAAGCCAGAGTGAACATCCTGTTGGTTGAAAATGACTTACAGCTGCAGAAAATCCTTTCGGTAAACCTCTACCCAGCCCTGCCTGCCAGTCATCCGAGGTGCGGGGTGGGGGGGGGGGGGTTTGGGGGAGATCTCAGAGGTCTGACCAGGTGTCTTTGTGCTCCCAGGTAGATGCTAATGATCAGGTGGGGTGGTAAGGTTTTCTGCAACACAGGTTCAGTATAAGTCCTCCACCACTTTAAATACATTTTTATTCATTTCCGAGAGGAAGGGAGAGGCAGAGAGAGATAGAAACATCCATGAAGAGAGAGAATCATTGGTCAGCTGCCTCCTACACATCCCCTACCCGGATTGAGCCCACAACCTGGGCACGTGCCCTGACTGGGAATCAAACCGTGGCCTCTTGGTTCATAGGTCGGTGCTCAACCACTGAGCCTCACAGGCCGGACAGTCCTCCTTCAGCATAACTGGCAAAGCTGCTTTTGCAGGTGGGGTGAGGATCAGGGTGCATTGGGGGAGCTGATTTCCAATTCGCAGTAACTTAATTTCCTACTCAGTCTCCATACTTGTATGTCCACTGCTATTCTTTTAGAAGTGTGGTTATGTTGAGCCTTGTCGTGTTCATTCCTTATGACTGCCGGCATTTCTGCATGCTTTGTCTTTCTCTCCCATTTCTTTCCTGAATTCTACCACCTCCTGCTTCTCTTCTCTCTGGCCCTCTCCTCCCTTGTATGTTAGCTCCGTGCTCTTCCTCCCCGGCTGCATTTGCTTCCTTGCGTTTTAAATTTTAGCTAGAATGTTGGGGTTGGGTGGTGATTCTCCTTGGCTCTGCGGCGACTTGGTGACATTGGGCTCCCCTTTCCGTTTCTCTTTTTCTCCTTGCAGTATCTTTGTAGGAAGGTAGACACTTACTGTGGAAACTTCCTATTCCTTGTGTTCGAATGAACTGCCGCTTCCTGAGCCAGCTTCTGGCAGGAAGACCCTGAGGGGAGGGGAGTCTGGGGGGAAGGGGGAACCTATGCTTGGCCAAAGGGCCACTGGGACTGTTTTTTGTTTTGTTTTTTTAATATTTCATGGCTTGTGAGTTGCACATTTCCCCACTTTTAACATGTGTGGAGCTGCGATGTGTCTTGCCGTCGATGGTATCCTCTTGGACCACCATTGCCATGTGTTTTTCCCCCCCATATCTAATATCCCTGAAACCAGGGCACATCTCCTGACTCAGTGAAATCCTAGCCAGACTCAGGGAACCAGAACATGTGCAGGCCTCCTTCGAGCCCAATTACCGACCTGGTTCAGGCAGGACAGACCTCTGCCTCCAGCCTTGAGTTGTTGTTGTGTGTTTTGAATATATATGTTTTACTGATTTCAGAGAGGAAGGTAGAGGGAGAGTTAGAAACATCAATGATGAGAGAGAATCATCGATTGGCTGCCTCCTGCACACCCCGGAATGGGGGGTTGAGTCCTCAATCTGAGCATGTGCCTTGCCCTTGCCCGGAATTGAACCCCGAACCCTTCAGTCTGCAGGCCGATGCTCTACCCACTGAGTCAAACCAGCCGGGGCCAGCCTTGAGGTTTCTCGCAGGGCACACCGAGTTCCTTCTATCTTGCAGCTTGAAGAAAGTGCTGCTTGTGGGGGTTGTGGTTCTGGTTGCTCTGGAAGGTTCGAAGCCAACTCCCGACACGCTTCCTCCCAAACTGCCTATTCAGCTGCCCTGGTGACTCTAATTCTGGGCAATACTCGGGGCTTATCATCCTCCCGCTCTCCCATCCCGCCTCCCTCCTTCAGATAAACCCCAAACTCCTCACCATGGCCTCCAAGGGGGCCTACCTGGCCCTCACCATCCTCTCCTGCCTCCTCTCATATCCTTGTTCCTCCCGTCCGCAGGCCAGCCTTCCCCAACTCTTTCTTCGGTTGTCTGTTCCCTGTCTTTCTGGAAGTCTTGTGTGGCTGATCTAAGCACTCCCGTCGCCTTTTCCCTCCGATCCATACCGTGGCTCTCATTCTAGTGACCATGAGTGACTCTCTCCTCGGGTTGCTCTGTCTGAGCAGGGTACAGGCACCCCCCAGGCCTGGCCACCCAACCCTTACAGCGCTGGTAGAGCTGGAGAGTTCTGAACCTGCCCAGGGCCCAGCTCCCCCTACGGAGGACTTTTGAGGCCCGACTCCAACAAGAATGTTCACTGAATCCCGGCTGCACGGTGCCAGCGGGCAGAGCACGACGTTCGGCTTGAGGCTGCCTCAGGGAGGCCTTGTCTCCATGAGGAAGCTACTGACACCGGCCCCAGAGAACCCACAACCAGGCCCCAGATCAGTCAAGACAAGGAGTGATGTTTCACAGAAAACAAAACAGGGGCTGAAAAGAGGCTGGGGTTGCAGTAGGAAGGAGCTTAGGACACTCATCCGGCTTCTGCTTTTCCCAGGCTGGGTTGCCACAAGGCCCACACTGAACTTTCTTTTTTTTATTTTATTTTATTATTATTTTTTTAATATTCTTTATTGTTCAGATTGTTATAGATACTCCTTTTTTTTTTTTAAACCCCCATAGCTCCCCTCCACCTGGTTCCCTCCCTCGCCCCGTGCCCTTAACCTCCCCCCACCGTCTTCATCCATAGATGTAAGATTTGTGTCCAGTCTCTTCCCATACCCCTCATGCCCCCTTCCCCCTGAGAAATATCAGTCCATTCCCTTTCTATGCCCTTACTTATATTCTATTCACCAGTTTATTCTGTTCATCAGATATTTCTATTGACTTGTTATATTCACTTGTTGATAGACATGTATTTGTTGTCACTTTGTTGTGCATACTTTTTATATTTACCTTTTTCTTCTTCCTCCTCCTCTTAAAGAATGCCCTTCAGCATTTCAAATAATCCTGGTTTGGTAGTGATGTACTCCTTTAGCTTTTTCT